>JAHWGI010000148.1:0-195000 GCA_029379305.1 Frankliniella fusca | reverse complement strand
TACGCCTTACGGCTGGAGCGGGTAGGCCGACCCGCATACTGTCACGTGTACTCTGAAACACCCGGCACACGAAAAAAAGTAGCGAGTGTGCGAGAACGCGTATAAGTATGCGGGTTTGCCTACCTACTCCAGACGTAAGGCGCCGTGGCCCCTTCGGTAGGGAGACCCGCAACACTGTTACGTTTTCTCTGCAGCGCCCGGTCAGGGGCGGACTGGGACCAGAAGGGCCCGGGCGGGGCGAACCCTCAGGGGCCCTTTTTTTTTTCGACCTCCCCCCCTCCCTCCTAATTTCAGCTTTCGCCATGATTTGACTTTTAATAGGGGAAAAAGGGAATTACTTTTGTTGTCAAAATAATAATTCTTGTTGAATGTTACATAGTTTTATCCTACAAAAGCAGTAACAGGTAAATGGCAACAAAAACAATATAGATGTCCAGATCGCGGCTGAGTGTGTGCATGTGCACGGTTGCCACAAATTTAAATTTTTAATTTACCCTGATTTCTAGCCCCTCCTTTTTGTGGAATTTCCCTGACTTTAAAGTCCTGCATATCGATTCGATCACTGAAATGCGAGCGAAGCGAGCGGATTATTTTTTTTCCACAGTAGCAAAAACGGACCATTTTTCGATAAGCTTCTGACTTTTGTCACGCAAATCGCAGTGTTTTTCTTAACATCATTCAATATCATAGGCTCAGTCAAATCTGTAATTTTTTTCCTGAGCTTTTATTCAAATTTTCGATGAGTTTTCCCCCGATACTTAGCCTTTTTTGGGGGGGTTGGGGGGGGGGTGGGAGGAATTACCCTGACTTAAAAGTATTGCATACCGATTCAATTAATGAAACGCGAGCGAAGCGTGCGCAAATTTTTCCTTTTCAAAGGAGAAAAAAATGACTAGTTTTCGACAAGCTTTTGACTGCTATCACCCCAATCGCAGTTTTTTTTTTTTAATTTATTTTTTAGCATCATGCAATAATACGGGCGTAGTCAAATCTTTAATCTTTCCCTGAGTTTTCCAAATTTCCGCGAGTTTTCCCTGAATTTCCAAATCGTTTACAGATTCCCAAAGTCTTTCAGACTTCCACCGTTGTGCAGAGTTGTGGCAACCCCATGGTGTGGCTTTTGGCTCCTAGTTCTTCGATACTTAACAATTGTAGGTAACCAGAGGGCCCTCCGGGCTCCTGGGCCCAGGAGTTACTCAAACAAGGGAGGCGGGCTCAGCGGCCGAGGGAGAAATGACTTAGGTAATCCAGCTGACAAGGATTGGTCACTAGAGGTGATCTGGTAATCCGAGGAAATTTGGGTGAAAATTAGATTCTATACAGTTTTTAGATGGAAACCGGCAGTTGTCCCAGACGTATTCCGGGTAATCCGGTTGACGCCGAAACCTTGAGTCGTTTTCGCCATGTCAGGGCCCCTTCGGACCTCTGGGCCCTGGGACTAGGCATTTTGTAAGCGGAAGGGGGCCCCAGGGGCCCTTCGGGCCTCTGGGGCCCGGGCGGGGATCCCCGCCTTCCCGCCCGGGCCAGTCCGCCCCTGCGCCCGGTACTCATGGTTTAGGAAGGGAGCCATTTGAACACCAAATAACACTTACCGTCTGCCGAAACTGAATAAATTTTGAAAGCATCTGGACATGACTTTGCGAAGAAATCACAGATGTTTCAAGCAAAGCAAGCAACCGATGATTTTTCGGCAGATTTTTTTTTACTTCCCGAACCCACACATTCACACTGTCGACAATTTCCTTGGCGACGGGATTTTGTGTGAGGCATTGGGAAATCAATTTGTGATATTTCACACTAAAAACATCACCCACTACAAGATTGATGGCGTGATCGGCACAGTGAATACGCCTGTAGCCTTCCAACGCCTTTACAATATCTGACCCGTTGTCAGTGACCTGCGAAAAGGGAAAAGAAAATTATTTCGTCCCAAAATGAAACCAACAAAATAATGGCTTCCACCTTGCCCCTCAGCAGCCACGGTGGAGTGCAGTGGCGCCCACAACTTTTCCATGTACCGATGCAAAGCCCTCGTTGTACCGACCTTTCTGGGCCAAAAAGTACCTTTTTACAGTACCCCCCCCCCCCCTCCCCTTTTTCCCCTCTTTTTTTTTAAAAAAAAAAATGGCCCTACCTCGCTAAATATCTCAAGTTCCTTACCAGATAAAATTCTGGCCGTCTCATATTCGGATTCCTCGCAAAAAAAAACTGCACCAGAAACATCACTAGGATTTTGCCCCTTTTGAGTTTAAGTGTGTGCTAATTATTTTTTAATTTTTTTTTTTAAAACAAAACTAAAAATGACCCTATTTCGCTAAATATCTCAAGTTTCTCACCAGGCCATTTTTGGTTATTTTGTGAGATTCAAATTTTTAGCACACCCTACGAGCACAGACCGCTCGCCCTAGAGTCGCCTCCGCCGCGCCTTCGCGCTTCCCGACAATCGCCGCGAGGTCAAGTATTGAAGCTGCGACCGCCACGCGCCGTCCGACGCACTGCAGTCAGCTACCGCTACACCAGCGCGGCGGCGACTCCGAGTTGACGCTCGCTGCCACGATAGCGTACCGCGTCGACCGGGAGGACGACGCGGTGGGCTCGCGAGGTTCCCCGCCGGCCGTTGGCGCGTCGGCGACGCCGAGGCGACGCTCGCTGCCACGATAGCGTACCGCGTCGCCCGGGAGGACGACGCGGTGGACTCGCGAGGTCCCCGCCGGCCGTTGGCGCGTCGGCGACGCCGAGGCGACGCTCGCTGCCACGATAGCGTACCGCGTCGCCCGGGAGGACGACGCGGTGGGCTCGCGAGGTCCCCGCCGGCCGGTGGCGCGTCGGCGACGCCGAGGCGACGCCCGCTGCCACGATAGCGTACCGCGTCGCCCGGGAGGACGACGCGGTGGACTCGCGAGGTCCTCGCCGGCCGGTGGCGCGGCGGCGACGCCGAGGCGACGCCCGCTGCCACGATAGCGTACCGCGTCGCCCGGGAGGACGACGCGGTGGTCTCGCGAGGTCCCTGCCGGCCGGTGGCGTGGCGGCGACGCCGAGGCGACGCCCGCTGCCACGATAGCGTACCGCTTCGCCCGCACTGCAGTTAGGACAATAGGCTGGTGGTCCGGTCCCCGTGGCATGACACCAAGTTACTGCGCCTCCAGCCCTGTGGTGTCGCAGTGGCTCAGTGGTCAAGGCGCTAGCTCCGAATCCCGAAGTCTGGGGTTCAACTCCAACCATCGCCCGCTCCACGATCATCACTAAAAAGGTAAGGGTGTAAGGTAAATCAGGTTGGGATGTTAAGCAATAAGAGGTTAAAAGGAAAGGCAAAAGTGGTTCAAAGATAAATGTTTTAATCATTGTTTTTTAACTTTTTTTTAAATACTGTAGCAGCACGGCTACTTCGGCGTGCTACGGGGACACGACCGCCGCGCTACCGCACTGGCGACACTGAGGCCTCCATTTCCTACACGATAACGTGCTGCTCCCGCCCCGGCGAGAGGCGGCCGGCGGCGGCGGGGCGAGGGTACGGCAGCACGGCTACTTCGGCGTGCTACCGCGCCGGCGTGCGTGGTCCCGTGGCGCCCGGACGTCTAAGGCGTCAGTCGCCGGCGTTAGCCAGGCGCGCGACGCTATTTGTCTCACTCCGTGCACCGCCAGGCTCCCGCTGGCGCTCGCGCCACGCCAACGGGCGTCGCCGCGCGGGCAGCCGGGCGGCGCTTGGGCGAGCGTTCTGTGCTAGTAGGGCACCCTTGAACTCAAAAGGGGCAAAATCAAAGTGATGTTTCTGGGGCAGTTTCATGCAAGGAATATGAGACGGCTACAATTTTATCTGGTGAGGAACTTGAAATATTTAGTGAAATAGGGCCATTTTTTTAGTTATTTTGGGGGATTTAAATATTTTCGCACACACTTAAACTCAAAAGGGGCAAAATCCCAGTGATGTTTCTGGCACCTTTCTTTTACAAGGAATCCGAATATGAGACGGCAAGAATTTTATCTGGTGAGGAACTTGAGATATTTAGCGAAATAGGGCCATTTTTGGTTATTTTGGGGGATTTAAATTTTTAGCACACACTTAAAGTCAAAAGGGGAAAAATCCCAGTGATGTTTCTGCCACAGTTTTATTTTTTATTTTTGCAAGGAATTCGAATATGAGACGGCCAGAATTTTATCTGGTGAGGAACTTGAGATATTTAGTGAAATAGGGCTATTTAGTGTGTTTTGACCCTTTTTTTTTGACGTTTTTGGCCCTTTGTGACTTTGATTGATGCCTGCGAATTTTCTTCGTGAAAGATACATCTTAAAACTTCCAAATCTACCATTTCCAATCATAAATTTTTTTTCTCGCGTTTTTGCCCATTTCGTTACACTGTGCGGCTCAGGGCTCAGCAGCTCAGCACGCATGCGCCGGCAGCGGCAGCACAGCTCAACAGCGCAGCGCATGAGTGCCGCGGGGTGCGCGGTCAAAGGCAGGCACAAGGCACTCTGGTACCCCATAGTCTCTCCCTCTCCTATATTTATTAGTGTTCGATTTTTGATTTAACGTTTCTTTTCTCTCTTCCTTTTCTTCCTACTTCTACCCTTTCTTCCTTTCTTTTTTCTCCTTTCTCCCTTCTCTTTCTCTTCCCTTCCTACCTCTTTTGTACCTTTTTCCTTTTAATACCGCTCGGACGAGGGCAGGTACCCCGGCACCCCCTAGTCTCTCCTATTTATGAGTGTTTTATGCCTCTTTTCTCTCTTCCTTTTCCTTCTTTTCGCCCTTTCTTTCCTTTCCCTTTTCTCCCTTTCTTTTTTCTCCTTTCTATCCTTTCTCCCTTTCCTTTCTCTCCCTTTCCTCTTTTGTACCTTTTATAGATTTGTACCGATTCGGCTGCATCGGTTGAACCGTAGTTCCGGCGCCACTGGTGGAGTGCGGAAGGTGGGGAGGGGTACGCGCGAGGGACCCTGTGTGGATATTATATTTCCCCGCATACTCACCCAAGTAATTTTTAGGAGGTCGGGTGGTGTGACCTCATACAAGGAACTTAGAAATCTTGTTAAAGCGGTGCGAATACTCGCCCCATTCGCATCCTCAGAAAGTGGAAGACATAGCAAAAATCTATAGGATTAATATAAATTAATAGTATTTAAATATTTTTCGTTCACCCAAAGCACGGCAGACTAGAATATAAAATAAAACAGCATTTAAAAAAAAAAACATAAAACGAGGGGTATGCACTCGCTTAATAATCGGGTCACCCTAGTCGTAATAAAGGCGTAATATTATGCGTAATAGAGACGTAATAAGAGCGTCATAGCCAAAATTCTAAATATTTTCCTTAATTTGTGTCGTTTTGGGCTGTTTTGCCTGTTTTGGGGCAGATTCTGTACAATTTAGGAGCGTAATGCAGCGTAATAAGCGTAATATTCGGGTCACAGATTTAATGAGTGAATACCCCCTCGACATAGAAATACCTATATACAAGTTGCCAAGCATCATTAATGTAATGGCAAGTGAGGCCAAGGAATTTGGTCTTAGAGCAGTCTTGGGTCCAGCAGTCCGTGGTCATTGCCATTCTGTGCTGCTGCACAGCATTTTTGACCTCGACTGCCACCTCAGCCCTCGCCCTCTCTGCCTGTCTACGAAGGCTTGCAGTGATGGTTTTAGGGTCTCTGGTGAGGGTTGAAGCCAGAACTGAGCCATGAGCTGCACCAATATCAATGCACCTCTGTATGAGGGTTTCGGGGCCACTGTCTCGCAGTGTTAGAGGAGACACCATTTTTAGAGCACAATGCTGAGCTGCAGCTTCAGTGAATGTGTCTTTCGCGGCTTGATTTGCACGCGTGTACGCTACAACTGGGGCCCCGGTTGATAGCTGTAAAGGAACAGTAATATAAAAATACAGGAATACGACGTTTCTTTAAATTTCAGGGCCTATATGGAATACAACCCTGTATTATTAAAAAAAAAAACTTTCTGATATTTTGAAATTTTGCTGATATATATTTTTTAAGAAGTCTTTTAAATACTGAACTGTTAAACAACTTCAGAGTTGTTTCTCTCGTTGCAAAGAATCCTGAATAGGAACTTACTATTTTAGTGCATTTTCCCTGCTCCAGATGTCGGGTCATTGTAGATGTTCCGGAACCTCCAGGAACATCTTTAAAAGCAAAAATGGTTTTGCACCAAGAGCATTGTGCTCTATCCACACTCCGTTTTGTTGTGGGGTACCGCACAATAAGCATTACATCCCACAACTGAACTTGTTGGCCATTTTTTAACAGCAAAGGAGTAATCCTTCCTCTCCGCGACTTCTCCTTTCGCACTGTCTCAAGGGTGCCCTTTTCAATGGCCTCTTTGATTCTAAGGTTGTCTCTTAAATGTAAAGATCTCCCACTCAGCTGTAAAAAGGAGAGGCATGAAACTATAAGCAGTAGGCAAAAGTTACAAAATAAAAACTGACAAGAGGGGCGGCGGGTTGGCAAATAGAGACAGAAACTCGCAGTGGCGCCCACAACTTTTCCATGTACCGATGCAAAGCCCTCGTTGTACCGACCTTTCTGGGCCAAAAAGTACCTTTTTACAGTACCCTCCCCTTTTTCCCCTCTTTTTTTTTAAAAAAAAATGGCCCTACCTCGCTAAATATCTCAAGTTCCTTACCAGATAAAATTCTGGCCGTCTCATATTCGGATTCCTCGCAAAAAAAAACTGCACCAGAAACATCACTAGGATTTTGCCCCTTTTGAGTTTAAGTGTGTGCTAATTATTTTTTAATTTTTTTTTTTAAAACAAAACTAAAAATGACCCTATTTCGCTAAATATCTCAAGTTTCTCACCAGGCCATTTTTGGTTATTTTGTGAGATTCAAATTTTTAACCCTTGAACTCAAAAGGGGCAAAATCAAAGTGATGTTTCTGGGGCAGTTTCATGCAAGGAATATGAGACGGCTACAATTTTATCTGGTGAGGAACTTGAAATATTTAGTGAAATAGGGCCATTTTTTTAGTTATTTTGGGGGATTTAAATATTTTCGCACACACTTAAACTCAAAAGGGGCAAAATCCCAGTGATGTTTCTGGCACCTTTCTTTTACAAGGAATCCGAATATGAGACGGCAAGAATTTTATCTGGTGAGGAACTTGAGATATTTAGCGAAATAGGGCCATTTTTGGTTATTTTGGGGGATTTAAATTTTTAGCACACACTTAAAGTCAAAAGGGGAAAAATCCCAGTGATGTTTCTGCCACAGTTTTATTTTTTATTTTTGCAAGGAATTCGAATATGAGACGGCCAGAATTTTATCTGGTGAGGAACTTGAGATATTTAGTGAAATAGGGCTATTTAGTGTGTTTTGACCCTTTTTTTTTGACGTTTTTGGCCCTTTGTGACTTTGATTGATGCCTGCGAATTTTCTTCGTGAAAGATACATCTTAAAACTTCCAAATCTACCATTTCCAATCATAAATTTTTTTTCTCGCGTTTTTGCCCATTTCGTTACACTGTGCGGCTCAGGGCTCAGCAGCTCAGCACGCATGCGCCGGCAGCGGCAGCACAGCTCAACAGCGCAGCGCATGAGTGCCGCGGGGTGCGCGGTCAAAGGCAGGCACAAGGCACTCTGGTACCCCATAGTCTCTCCCTCTCCTATATTTATTAGTGTTCGATTTTTGATTTAACGTTTCTTTTCTCTCTTCCTTTTCTTCCTACTTCTACCCTTTCTTCCTTTCTTTTTTCTCCTTTCTCCCTTCTCTTTCTCTTCCCTTCCTACCTCTTTTGTACCTTTTTCCTTTTAATACCGCTCGGACGAGGGCAGGTACCCCGGCACCCCCTAGTCTCTCCTATTTATGAGTGTTTTATGCCTCTTTTCTCTCTTCCTTTTCCTTCTTTTCGCCCTTTCTTTCCTTTCCCTTTTCTCCCTTTCTTTTTTCTCCTTTCTATCCTTTCTCCCTTTCCTTTCTCTCCCTTTCCTCTTTTGTACCTTTTATAGATTTGTACCGATTCGGCTGCATCGGTTGAACCGTAGTTCCGGCGCCACTGGAAACTCGTGGGAAGGCACGGCCATGGCACGTCCAGCTCGCCATCGGATGCTGGCAGCGCGCACAGCACATTCTCATAGTGGGCGGTTCGACGGGGAGCTCGTTTAGGCAGGAGGACGCCCTGCTAACAGGCAGGCACGGCACGTCAGCTCGCCGTCGTGTGACGTAACGTATGCTGGCAGCGGGCACAGCACATTCTCAGAGTGGGCGGATCGACGGGGAGCTCGTTTGGGCAGGAGGACGCCCTGCTCCCGGGCGGGCGCGGCACGTCAGCTCGCCGTCGTGCGACGTCACGGGTGCTGGCAGCGGGCACAGCACATTCTCATGGTGGGGGGATCGACGGGGAGCTCGTTTGGGCAGGAGGACGCCCTGCTCCCGGGCGGGCGCGGCACGTCAGCTCGCCGTCGTGCGACGTCACGGGTGCTGGCAGCGGGCACAGCACATTCTCATGGTGGGGGGATCGACGGGGAGCTCGTTTGGGCAGGAAGACGCCCTGCTCCCGGGCGGGCGCGGCACGTCAGCTCGCCGTCGTGCGACGTCACGGGTGCTGGCAGCGGGCACAGCACATTCTCATAGTGGGCGGATCGACGGGGAGCTCGTTTGGGCAGGAGGACGCCCTGCTCCCAGGCGGGCACGGCACTACGGCTCGCCGTCGTGCGACGGCACGGGGGCCGGCAGCGGGGACAACACTTTAACACATCATCGTGCTCCGACGGTCTAACGGGGAGCTTGTTTCGGAAGGAGGATGTGTTTTGGACTGGCCTCACGGGTAATATGGGTAATATGGGTAATATTGAGGTAATATTGATGTAATATTGGCAAAAATATGGGTAATATTGATGTAATATGAAGGTAATATCGGTAATATTGAAGTAATATCGGGGTAATATGAGTTTCGTGTACGGAGGAATATCAGAGTTGACGACCCCTTGATAGTTATAGCCGGGCCTTCCCTCTGCTGCTGCCTGCAACGTGCAGGCGAGTGCGGTAAGCTCAGTAGCGCAGTGGCGGGCGGGAGGCGAGGCGAACCGCCGGGCCCGCCGGGCCCGCCGGGCCCAGGCCGCTGGCCGCTGGGCCTCTCAAACCCGATACGGGCCCGACAAGGCAGCAGGCCCGACACGAGCCACGCGCTCAGCCGGGCCCGGGAGGCCCGGTGCAGCTCGCTCTCTTCGGGAATAGTTCGGCTCCCGCTCGGCTCAGCCCGGAGCGCGCGAGCGCGTGCATGCGTCACACAGTGCTGCGCCGCGCCACGCCCTGAGGAGAGGCCCGCTCGGGCCCACCCAATTCCCAGCTCTGGTGCCATGCCGAAGTCCCTTGTCCAACTTGTGAAGACACGGTGGGTGGCCTGGGCCAGGGCGGTGGAGGTCGTTCTGGCGCAATGGCTGGAATTGGAGACGCACTTTCAGGTCCAGTGCGCTCAGAACGACCCCACTGAAAAATGCCATATCGCCAGGCGCCTAAAGGAGTGCTTCACAGAGGCCAATTACCTGTTTCTGTTGTGCGTGCACCCCGTTGCGGCAGAGGAGAACCGCGTCAACCTCAAATTTCAAGCCAGGGAAGCAGAGGTCAGCCCCCCCCCCCCCCCAATACTCCCCCTACCATTCAATCAGTCCTCGACATTACGCCAGTCTGTACACTACACGCACACTGTAAACTAGTAGAAATCGGAGATTTGGGGCTGAGCACGGGCCCTACCGGGCGTATTAATAGGAGAAAAAAAAATTCTTATTTTGGACCTAAGGTAGAGACCTATGCTGGTGTATTATTAGGAGAACAGTTAACTGGAATAAAAAGAAACCAACAGAAAATTAGAGGGGGGGGGGAGGAGGGTGGCCTTGCCGGCGGAACGCGCTATAATCGCACAATTTTAATTTAACATAGTTAACTCATAACAAATTCTTTATTTCAAACGAAAACGAGTTGCAATTCAGTCACACCTCTGCTCCTAGCGTCCGGCTAAATTCTACTATATAGGCCTCCTTGTTTAAAGTTGACCAGGGAAACCAGCCTACGCACAATTAAGCAAACCAAACCTAACATAACTTTAGCCATTAATGTACTATCAACCTCGATCAACCTCTTATTTCGAACTTTTACCAAAAAACACAATTTCTTTTTAAGCTACCAGGGGGCGGCAGCCCAGGCTGGACCCCCGCTGAAGGGAGTTAGATACTGGTGGGCGATACTGAGTGGCAACTTGCCACTCAAACCCTGGAAAAAATTTTAAATGGCAAAGTAGCACTAGAAGCGATTTTGACATTTTAAATGGCAACTTGCCACTTGAAATGTTGAAATCCATTTTAATACCGGCCACTTTGCCACCTAAAATATTTCCGAAGGAAGTGAACTATCGACTGCCAATGAGGTATTTTCCGAATTAGAAGAACAGGAGAAGTATCGTCTGCTCCCGGACCATCACAAAGCCTCGACCAAAATCAGAGGGGCTTCTCTCCTGGCCCGGTCCAGAGAGCACTTCTCTGATTGGTCGAGGCTTTATGATGGTCCGGGAACGGCAATATTCCTCCTGTTCTTCTAATTCGGAAAATACCTCATTTTCTAATTTTTACTAAAAATCACATTTTTTTTTTTTTTTTTTAACAATACCAGGCGGCCGCCGCCCCCTGGACCCCGCTGAGGGGAGGTCGATAAGGAGGTCGATACTGCACTTCCGCGGATGGGGCAAAGTGTACTATCGACCTCAAATTTTCTAATTTTCACCAAACAAAAAAAAATTTGAAACATTACCAGGGGGCTGCCGCTTGTTGGACCCCCGCTAAAATCTGGCTTAATCACTCCTTTCGTCTTCATAAGTTTTCGCATAAACACATTATGTGTGAGGTAGATATTTCCAACAAGACTGTTGTCGACTGGTTCACTTCTCGCAGAGAGATATTTGAGGAAATCATGTTGTTTTTATGACTTGAGTGTCCCTTCAAGTTAATAATTATATCTCCCTCAAGGAAGGCGAAGTTTGCACTAATACTATTTGAAGGAATGTGGGGTCTAAAGGCATACTTCTGCAACAACTATATATTTTATAATTTCCCCCAAAAAGCAAAAATTAATACGAGTACTATTCACAGAAAAATCACTACAAAGTAAACAGACTAAAGAGTACAAAAATTACTAATCTGCTTCAGCAGTTTTAGTTTCTGAATCAACTACATCAGAACACTTCAGCTTATACACCTCCTTTATTTTCTCCAGAAATGTAACTCTTTGATCACCGTAACCTAACCACCTCCTCCTAATCATAAATTCAGCTAAGTATGAGTCGAACATGGCTTTCTGCCTATTATATCTTGAAAAACTTCACTTCACAAGAGCCCACATTCCTTTTATAGTATTTATGCAAACTTCCCAGGCTAAGATAACCATGAGCATTACCATGGCCACGGCCTGCCATGGGCATTGCCCATGGGCCAAACGGCCATTGTAAATTGCTCATGGGATTTTTTGGTTATGGCCAGCACAGCCCATGGCCAGGGCAGCCCATGGACAGGCCATGGCCGGGGCAGCCCATGAGCAGGACATGGCCAGGAGAGGCCATGGACAGGTCATGGCCAGAATAGCCCATGGACAGGCCATGGCCATGGCCTGCCTGTGCCATGGCCTCGTGTACCATAGGAATGTAAAGTGCAAAGTACGAGGTCACTTAGTAAGTTTCTTTTTAGGTCGGAGATAAGATCAGAGTATGTTCCAGGGGTGTAAAAATCGAGACAAGACCGATGCTGCTGTTTGTTTTTGCCTAACTAAAGCCGTTTCCGAGTAATGGGGCAGCCAAAATTTCACATTTAGAGAAAAGTAAATAAGTTTGATTTTATAAGCGGAGGAAGCTACATACAAAGTTTCGCCAGAAAATTCCTATAAATGCAGGTTTTATAGGCATTTCAATTATCATCCGGCCCATGACCTCGCCATGGCCACATGGCCATGACCACACTATGGCTATCTTTACCATGGCCACTGTCTGCCCATGGTTATTCTACGACCATGGCCATGGTCTGACCATGGGCACGAGTGACCATGGGCCGTTTTACCATGGCCACTGTCTGCCCATTGTGTGGCTATGGCCAATGGCCATGGGCCACGGATGGCCATGGACCGTTTTACCATGGCCAGTAGGATGGCCATGGTAATCAAGCAAGGGGCCATGGTAAATTCTTGGCCGTGGCTATGGCCATCATGGTTATCTTAGCCTGGGTTTGCCTTCCTTGAAAGTGACAGAATGATTAACTTGGAAATGCCTAAACCCGTGCAGGCCAAGCGTGGCATAGGCTTTCGATGAGTCTAAGTAGATGGTAGTTCCGGGCAGCACATTCTTTTAAATGAGTGGAATCAAAGTACGGGCATCCCGTTTAACAACTTTTGCCAAAAAACACTTGTTTGAGGGTCATTCTCTGTCAGATCACCACAAGGTCCAAAATGATGGTTTTCAGATTGAGTTGGAAGTGGTTAAATATCATTTGGGACCACCCCAAGGACCCACATGTCAAAGGAAATTTTTTTTAAAATTATGGTTTGGGAGTTATAGGAGGTCAAAGTTTGGTGTTCGACCAATCCGTCTCAAGTTATGAATGATACCTAATATCCTATATGAAACACAATACCAACTCTAGTCATGGTGTTTTACATTCAGTTTTTTATACTGATTCAAATGATCCATGGTTGGATTGGATCGTGAAAAATTTTTCTTGGCTCTATTTAGTAAAATCCCGTTAAAATGTTGTATAATTTCACTGTTTCAACTCTAGCAGAAATACGTCATACGTACAAAAATTCCAAACCATGATTTTTTTAAAAGCTAATGATGGGTCGAACATCCACACCAAGTGACATGTTGGCCCCGGAGAATTTAGTCCCTTCGCCTTAGACTTTAAGGTTTGGAACTACTATGAAAAGGCCGTAAAGAGTGACAATTAACTTCACTTGGTCTATATTTTACTAAAATCAGTAAAGTGACACATCTCCTAAATATTTGACTATTTTTCAACACATTAGTCATAAAATGATATTATGAATGAAATTAAAAGCATTTTATTCAGACCTACATTAACAGTGATGTCCCCAAACCTACCAAAGCAAGAGTCCAAGCAATATATCATAGCAATAAGAAAAGCTTCCCAAGAAAGGAGAGCTTGCTACTAACCTCCAGATTAAAACAACAGGTTGACAGATTTTCCTCTATCTTAATAGTCATCAGTCTTTATTCGATCCCTTCACATTTTAGCCGTTTTCTAAAAAGTAAAAAGAGGTATTCACGGCTAGGAGACATGGAAAATTAACAATGTCAGAGAAATATGTACACGGGACAGGGACAATAATAAATGCATCCGTGATAAATGCATGTTTACAACAGCCTATAGCAGCAGAAAACAAAAGTCACAGCCCTCGCACCTATACGATGAAGCTAGCGCTTTTCTTCTCGTTCTGTCTCTCTCGCACTTATGGGCTACATCATATTGGTGCGAGGGCTGTGACTTATGTTTTCTGCTGCTATAGGCTGTTGTAAACATGCATTTATCACGGATGCATTTATTATTGTCCCTGTCCCGTGCACATAATTCTCTGACATTGTTAATTTTCCATGTCCCCGAGCCGTGATTACCTCTTTTTACGTTTTGGAAAACGGCTAAAATGTGAAGGGATCGAATAAAGACTGATGACTTTTAAGATAGAGGAAAATCTGTCAACCTGTTGTTTTAATCTGGAGGTTAGTAGCAAGCTCTCCTTTCTTGGGAAGCTTTCCTTATTGCTATGATATATTGCTTGGACACTTGCTTTGGTAGGTTTGGGGACATCACTGTTAATGTAAGTCTGAATAAAATGCTTTTAATTTCATTCATAATATCATTTTATGACTAATGTGTTGAAAAATAGTCAAATATTTAGGAGATGTGTCACTTTACTGATTTTAGTAAGATATAGACCAAGTGAAGTTAATTGTCACTCTTTGCGGTCTTTTCATAGTAGTTCCAAACCTTAAAGTCTAAGGCGAAGGGACTAAATTCTCCGGGGCCAACATGTCACTTGGTGTGGATGTTCGACCCATCATTAGCTTTTAAAAAAATCATGGTTTGGAATTTTTGTACGTATGACGTATTTCTGCTAGAGTTGAAACAGTGAAATTATACAACATTTTAACGGGATTTTACTAAATAGAGCCAAGAAAAATTTTTCACGATCCAATTCAACCATGGATCATTTGAATCAGTATAAAAAACTGAATGTAAAACACCATGACTAGAGTTGGTATTGTGTTTCATATAGGATATTAGGTATCATTCATAACTTGAGACGGATTGGTCGAACACCAAACTTTGACCTCCTATAACTCCCAAACCATAATTTTAAAAAAAATTTCCTTTGACATGTGGGTCCTTGGGGTGGTCCCAAATGATATTTAACCACTTCCAACTCAATCCGAAAACCTTCATTTTGGACCTTGTGGTGATCTGACAGAGAATGACCCTTGAGCCCTGCTCAGCACCACTAAAAACCCACTGCTGGCATACACTCTTCTTCCCCTTATTATGCTTTCTCTTATTAAACAATGATTCATCAATCTTGACAGTCTTCTCAGGCCCACCTATGCGGCCTCATGTTGCCTGATCATAATTTTAACACACACCTCTCTGCAAAAACTAAACCAGTCCACAACAGTCTTCTTGGATATATCCACATCCCGCATGATGTGATCTTGGAAGAACTTATAAACCCACATATAAATAATTAGTATGATTTTACGCAGGGGCATTTTGGACTCAGCAAACCATGAACAGACGCGTACACTTCGCATATTTTGACACTTGTTGCAGCGCCAAACAAATCCATCCTGGGCCCGATGCTTTGCACCTACCACCATGGGCCGCACATACTTCAGGAACAACCCAAATAACTAACCCCAAACAAGCCTCTAAAACAACAAGGAGGTCAATAGTAAAAGTCCACCCATGTCATTACATCCTACATCAATCACAACAGCATTTCCATTTGGTTGATCCAAAACAGAACGATACTCTGCCTTAGCCACATTAGAAACTGATGGTTTTAAATTTAAACAATTACAAATATAGAATAAATACATAATCACCAATCCACCAATACAATCACGTACAATATTAATGTTTGGTTCGACAAACAGTTCGGGCACAGAACCAAGTTTCAATCTTATCTTCATTATGTTACCAGAATTAAAATGGTCTGAACAAAAAAGGTCATGGGACGCTATAGCCGCTTCATGAATATTAAGATTAATACAGATCCATTCGATCCACTTCTTCCTATCCGGCTGTTTCGCTAACCTACAAAAAAAATTACTTGACGTAAAATAAAAGCAATGATTACTTCAATCCGAGAAATAACCAAACCAATTTACAATTGATTCGTACAATACAGTACACTCACCCATAAAAATGATTAACCTGCCCATCTTGTTTGCGACACACAAAGCACCGACGACGTCCCATATTTCCTCCAAAACTTTATTCTACGCGACAGAACACTTCTCAGCAGACGACTACACGTTTTCCCGCGGCATTTAACTCAAATTACACAAACTGCCAACATCACAATGACAAAACGCAATATCGACTAAGTTCTTGTTTCCTCCTTAGATTAAATTAGAATAAAAACGAATGGTTTCTTAAGTAATGAATAATTAAAATAAAATGAATGACGTTCAAATTCAGTCTAAATTCAATAAGAAAAAATTTAGTTTTATTTAGTTGAGGTTGGCAACAAGCCCACGTGTAAATGCCCATGAACCAAGAAAGTTTGCCGTCCGGATCAGTACCACGAATCGTCACGTATGGCTTCGCTAATTAGATTAGATTAGATTAAGTTTAAAATTAGATTAAATTAGATTGCTCAGCCAAAAATATATAGTAAAATTCCTATAAATGTCTATGAAGTTATCAACATATACATGTATAGGAATTTTCCCATACACGTATGTAGTACACGTATGCGTGAATAGGAATCCTCCCATACATGTATGGGAATTTTCCTATACGCCATATGCAAGTAGAAAATAGAACTGTCTTGCTTTCTTAGATGGACCTAGGGCAAGTTCGCTGCCGCCTCTCTCCCTCTCTCGTCCTTTACTTCTAACCGTTATTTACATGTAATGAAGCACTTACTTAATGAAGAAATATCTTACCGGATGGAGAGTTGAACCTCGGACTTCCAGGTTGCGACTCCGTCACGCTGACCACTGGACCACTGGGACACCATGTGAAAAATGTCCCAGCGCGTCCAGGTAGTTAATCCCAGAACTGCGCGCCACGCCCCTCCGGGCCGCCGGGCCAGCCCCGGGATATCCCGGGACTGGGGCTGGCCCCGCAGGACGGGGTGCACAGCACCGGAGGCGTGAACAGGTAGCAGACTGTCATTTGTGCAACTCCTATCGTGATTTCCGTCGAGGTCTTTTGATGCTGGATTTTTCTTTCTAGCGTACTTGTCCTGACTAACTATTGTACCTGCTTTGTCTAGACTCAAAATTCCGAGCATATGTTTGCAACATGAAACGGCTTCATTATCAATGCTTGCACGTTGTTGACTCGGATATATTCGAGCAGACCTCACAGGAACTCGTTCAACCAGCGCAATTAATTTCTACTTCCACTAATTTCTAATTTTAAATAGATGCCAGTGTATAGTAAACTTTCTATGCCGTCAAGTAATTTTCCTATACGTGCATAGTAATGCGTGCGTCCCACACATGTATAGTAACTTGCCGAGACATTTATGACGAATCTACTATAGAGTTCGGTATTTACCTATACACTCCTTGACGTATCGTACAATTCCTATACATTTGTAGGAATTTTCGGGTACCATACGACGTATAAGAAAAATCCCATACCTGCGTATAGTAAAAATCCCAACATTTTTTACAGTGCAGGTCACCGCCCTGTTCTTGGACCTGCACGAGCTCGTGCTGTGGGTGGCGCGGATGGCGTTGCGGCCAAATGCTGTGCCCAACATTATGCATGAGGCAGTTATGTCGGAGCTCGAGCAGACGCAGCTGCGCATCAACCTCGACGACCCCCAAGCGCACCTCCCTCTGCATCAAGTTGATTACGGTGCAAAATTTGCAGCACACTTAGGGAAAATTACAGTTGACGGCAATCTTCTGAGGGACATTCACACAAGGTGCGGCTTTACAAGCGTTCGCGTTTCCGCTGCCGTTTACCCTAGCTCTGTAAAAGTACTTAGTAATTACTACTTAGATGCCGAAGCTATCTCGTCGCATTGGCGAAAAATCTCCTCATGGTGCTTCCGGACCACGCTGAGAGGCTTGCTGCCCTTAAGTTCTTCCACCCGGAGGAATGTCTTGGGCGAGGAAGCGCCCGCCCCACAGTGCTCCAACTACCGCTGCAACTGGCTGGTATTACACTGGAAAAACAAAGGTCCTACCTTTGTTTTTCCAGTGTAACACTCTGAGATTGTCCGCAAGCACTAAATGTAACTTACATTCACTGTCAAAAATATCCTCGTAAATTTACGACATGTTTTGTAATTTTGATTTACAAAATATGTCGTAAATTTACGACAGCCCATTCTTGCTCGTCGGTCAATTCCAAGTCGATAGAGAGTGCTTGTAAATTGACAATTTAAAATTGTAATTTTACTACTTTTATCATGGAAAATTTTCCCGGAACCCTTAAGAGTATTTTTCACAATGTTCCAATAACGTAATGCCAACAGAAACGGGGGTGGACGTCGACCAGTTGAAGCGGCAGTGGGACGCGCTGCCCCTTACAAACTCGGAGAACTACTTCGGGGGGCAAGCAGCTGTTCCGAGTCGCTCCGTTGCCTTCTGGAGGGGAGTCGGCCAGTTCACGCGCCAGGGAGAGAAGCCCTTCAGAGAACTGGCAAGCTTTGCCCTCAGAGCGTTAAGTCTCCCTATATAGAACGCAGTAGTAGAACAGGCCTTCAGCACCATGAACGCCATCAAAATCAAGTCTAGAAACCGCATGGGAGTGGAGCTCCTCGTGTCCATTATGAGGATTCGGCTTCGGCTTCGGCTTCGCGGTGGCAAGAAATGCTGCCGCGAGTTCGAGCCGAGTCAGAAAATGATGGACATGATAAGCGCCGAAATGTACGGTGGGGGTGGGGGTTGCCAATGAGCGCGAGGACCAGCAGGATGAGTCCTGCTTTGACGTACTGCTATTAGGGTAATAAAATGTAAGAAACATTCTGCCTTTCATTCACGGGTGTGGGTGGCGGCGAGAGTGGCGATACGGGCGAAAAAGTGGCGATTTTTTGGCGATTTGAAACTTCGCGCCCTACCGGGTGGCGACGAGAGTGGCGATACGGGCAAGAAAGTGGCGATTTGTGGCGATTTGAATCTTCGCGCCCTCCCGGGTGGCGACGAGAGTGGCGATACGGGTGGAAAAGTAGCGATTTGTGGCGGTTTGAAACTTCGCGCCCTCCCGAGTGGCGATGAGAGTGGCGATGCTAGCGCTCCAGGTGGCGACGAGTGGCGATCTGGCCCTGTGGCGACGAGTGGCGATCTGAGCGCGCCCTGGTGGCGACGAGGCGCGCTCAGGATCTGGCAAGCCTGGCTTTGCCGTCGCAGGCAGCCGTATTACAGAAAATTATTTATTCTGAACAACGAGGTAAGCAATTCATTGTGTGACTTACATCCCGTACATCTGCATTGTGTGTGGTTACTTAATCGCACGGAGCTGCTTCGCTGGGTCGCGTATTTTCGGAGCAGTTCTCTGGCAAATACGACGCCGGCTGCTGTGCTGGCGATCTGATCGTCGATCCACTTACTTTGTAAATTGTCAGTTTGAAGTTTCTAATGGGTGTTTGTTGTTACAGAAAAAAATCAATGACGGCTATAGGAGTTGAAAATGCCAAAGAAGGCAAAGAGCAGGTTATTACGGCCTCCCAAGTTGGACCGGAGGAGAAAAGGAGGTGTGGGAAGATTAAGGTGCGCGTTGGTTGGTTTTGGTTTGCTGTTTTAGAGTATACAGATCGATTCAATCGGTTGCTATTATGATATTTTAAATATTTTTTATAACGTTAGATTCAGAATAAAAAGATTTGGATCGTGGTGACGTAGCCCCCGATTTTGCATGCCGTCATGACCACAACTACTGGTTACCTTCTCCAAGCTTTCCTTCTCTGAAGGTATCTGATGTTCAACATCACAGCAATAAGGTTTGTTTTTACTGCAGTATGTTTTTTTATATTTATGTACAATTATAAATAGTTATATGAATATCTATATTTTCAAATAGGGTAGCACTGTTTCTTTGAATGATTCCAAAATTAGTAGTGTATGTGATGTCACATCTAACAATGAGGTTTGTTTTTACTGCACTTTTCTTTTTGTTGTACAATTTTTGCTGTCTATATTGTGATGTAAACTATATTTTTAGATTACAGGATAGCACAGTTTCTTTGGATTTGATTGAAGAAGATTCTCAAATTGAAATCATAATTGAAAGTAAACAACCAAGCTGTAATACTCAAATGAGTAATTCAAATGAAATTTTAAAAATGAAATTGCCAGAAACTAAAAATGAAGCCGATGTCCAACCATACACCAATGAGGTTTTATTTTTTTCTTTTTTATCTATATTTTGTAAGTTTTAGCATTAATGATTAATTTTTCTCTTCTATTTCAGTTATTGCATGAGTGTGTGGTTGATGAAGAATTTGGTAAGGACCAGACTTCTCAAATTAAAATTATAACTGAAAGTAAACAACCAAGTTGTGATACTCAAATGAGCAATTCAAATGAAATTTTAAAAAGGAAATTGCCAGAAACTAAAAATGAAGGCGATGTCCAACCATACACCAATGAGGTTTGTATTTTTTTCTTTTTTATCTAGATTTTGTAAGTTTTAGCATCAATGATTAATTTTTCTCTTCTATTTCAGTTATTGCACGAGTGTGTCGCTAAATTAAATATCTACCTGCTAACTGGGAAGCTTTGTATAACAGTGGAGTTTGTGTCTTAAAATTTTCATCTGTTAATTCCAAATTAGTTCAACGGTCTCTTTTCCTGGGGCACATTCATAAGCTAATAGCAGAGTTTCATGGCAAGGAACTCCCACCAGACCATTGCTATTACAAAGAAATAAGCAAAATTGACTTGAATGTTGGCTGTGCTGAGCTCCTTGCGCAGTCATTGTCACAGGCAGTATCACAATATCGCCTTTTTGAAGTGTGTTGTGGCATTCCTTCTATTAAATTCAAAAGCCTGTGGCATAGGGATGCAGATTGCTTCATTGATCACAACTCTTTCCTGGAAATACGGTACCCAAAAATGACATGTAGGTCACATTCTTGTTCTTATGCAGTTCCACAACTTCATCGAAAGTGCAAAAGCTGCAACAAAATTCAGAAAAGATTTTCTTCAAGAGCTGTGCTTAAAACAGCATTCTCACCCAGCAAGCCCAAAACACCAAATAAGTACAAGCCTTACCAAAGCCTCATCACACCCGAAAAGAAGAAAAGAGTGGAACTTTATCAAAAACAAATCAAGAATTTGAGGAGGGATAAAAGTAGATTGGAAGAATTAATTGTTAAGAAAGTTGCGGAAGAATCTGTTTTGGTTGATGAAGACTTTGATAAGGACCTGACTTCATGGATCCAGGAAGCAGATCAAGACAACAAAGTTTTAGATTTTCATAAGATATTCTTGCAGCAACAATTGCAAGCATCAAATTTAAAGGATAAACGAGGAATGAGATGGCACCCTCTCATGATTAGGTTTGCCCTTCTAGTTAAAAGTATATCTGATAGTGCTTACTCTGCTATGGCACAGAGTGGCTTTATCCATCTACCATATCAAACAACTTTGTATGACTATGCTCATGCCATGGATATACATGAAGGTTGTCATCCTGACATCATAGAAGATGTTGCAAAAGTTGTCAATGCATGTAAACACCCGTACCAAAAACACCATGTTTTATCCTTTGATGTGGTTACTGTTTCACAAAATTTGGTTACTCGGAAAGACAGTGGAGAAGTCATAGGGTACTGCAAGCTTGATGCAGTCAAATCTGATATTTTAGAACTAGAAAAAAATTAAGGACACAGCATGTGAAGTTGCAGCCACGCTCATAAAAGAACCACCTATGGTGAAGAAAATGTTATCTTTCATGTTAAAGGGTGTTGCCAATGGAGTTCAAAGTGTTGTGGCATCCTATGGAGTAAACATACTTTTTAAAGAAGACCTTCACATGTATGTATGGGAGGTTGTTGGCAATTTGGAAATGTGTGGTATAAAAATTTGTGCATTTATCTCTGATGGATGTTCCATAAACAGAAGCTTCTATGAAATGCAGCAACCGGCTACAGTATAAACTGGTTCAAAAATTGTGTTTGACACTCTGAACATATATGATCCTGGCAGGAAGATTTTCCTTATATCAGACCCTCCTCATCTATTAAAAACAATAAGAAATTGTTTGTATAATTCTGGTCGAAAAAAATTCAGAGAATTGAAAAAGAATGGAAAAACTTTAAAGTGGAGTACCATAGCACAATTGTTCAAATTAAAATCTACTCAGACTGTGAAAAAACTCTTCAAATTAACGGCTCCATGTGTTTTCCTTAATTCATGGTCCAGAATGAAGGTTCCCCATGGGAACACCCACGTCGATTCGACGTTTCGACAATGTGGACGACCTACGAGGAGGCAACGGGGATGATCGAGTCGATCATCGAGGGCCTCGCGGTAGAGGATACAACGTGGATGTCCCATGGACGGATCCGCCCTGACACGTCGTATCGATGAGGAGCGATGAGGGATAGAGCCACCTATCCATGGGTCTTCCCCGTGGTATCTACGTCGTTGAATTTTCTGTTAACAGGCTAATGCCGGGCTAATTTTATCATCCTTCAAGAATTTCATTTTAAAAAAAGTTCTCTTCTTTACTTTTTGAGTTCACGTGTTCTATCTATCGTCCTACCGTCATTGTACCTTCTGGTTACTATTACAATCTAGATCGAAATCCGTATACCTTACCGGGGGTTGAACCGCAGACCTCCTGCTCCGTGGTGGACGCTGCTATCCACTCCGCCACTAGGACATCTGCTAGTAAGACCCGACTTAGAGCTATATATGCGGTAGGGTGCGCCGTGTTTCCATCCACAGGCAATCCGCGAAGTGACGACGGGGATAGCAGCGGATAGCAAGCAGATTGCTATTACCTCTCCTTGATTTTTTCAATGCATAATGTCCGGCATTTTATTGAGTATCGGTAAGGTCACGAATACGCGAGGCGATAATTTTTACGAGTTACATTCGCATCCATGACTAAAAAGAGTATGAGTGTAGTATCACTGTTTCCGTAGGATCCATGTAGATAGCCAGTAAGGGCAGTCGAAAGTGATGAAAATAAAAGGAGTCCATGTCTTTGTCTCATATCGTTTCAAATGTAGATATTTCCCTCTGAACAGAAGTTGGACGGATAGTAGATACATCTACATAGAAAACGATAGGGCATATCCACGGGATAACTCATTTCTGTATCCACATCGACCATCTCCCTGAAAAGCCACGTGGATTCTTAATTTTTGTATCCACATAGAGTCCTCCCTGATAAATCCACGTGCATACTACCTAGACATTTTGTGGGTAGATTCGCAACCACGTTATTCACGAAATTAAGGTGGAATCCACGCGGATAGGATGTGATGTTCCCATGGGGTTATCGAACCTGATCGACACATGATCATCTAGGAGGATGGCACGGAGAGCAATCCACATCGATCATTCCATGTGTGGTCGTGGTGAAATCTACGTCGATATCAAATGGACAAGTCCCCGTATCCCAATCCACATCGGCTATGTTGCATCCATGTGGATACCCCGTTTGGTTCCCATGGGGTTGCACTGGCAGCAAGAGTATTGAGCAAGTCAGTAGCCAATGAATTGAAAAGTCTCAAGTGGTAAGGGACTTCAGAACTCTGTATTTTTGATGAAATGTAATGAACTTTTTGACTGTTTAAATTTCAAGCATTCTTGTGAAGCAATCAAAACCAAGAACGATGACCTAGCACCATACACATCACCAAATGACCATCGATTTGAAAAATTGGACAAATTTCTGGATTATCTGAAAGAGTGGGAAGATGAAGCTGAAAAAATTGAACCCAAGAAGGAAAAGAGAGCTGCAATGTTGCTGAGTCTGCCGACCCGTGTGGGCATTGAAATTACTGTACGTGGCTTTACTGCAGCAGCAAAGTACCTTCTGACGCCCGTCTCAAATGGTGGTGCTGGGTGCAAGTTCATAATGGCTGGTGTATTCAATCAGGATGGACTTGAGCAATATTTCTATTCAATCAGGATGGACTTGAGCAATATTTCTCCAAGCAACGAGGTTTGTGTGGCAGTAACAGCAATCCCACAGCGGACCAGTTCCTTCGTAATCAAAATAAACTGCATTTACTGCAAGGACTAAAACAAAAAAAAAAGGTTCTAATACTGAATTTTCTGAAGATGCCAGCCTGATTGGCAAGCCTCTTACCAAGCGGAAGAAAGCTATAGGGCTAAAAGGTATTTTTCCCTTAAGAGAGGAATCTGAAGGAGAAGATAATGCATAAGTTGGAAGAATGACATTGCCTTTTAACAGACATATCGGACCCGTGATTTATCTATTGATAATTTTAATTGTGATTTTCTGTACTCCATTGTAATTAATTGTTGTTCCTACGGTAATTATAGGTATGTCACATGATATTGGAATGTTGCCAACACTAAATATTTGTATCAGATATTGAGATATTTGTATGCCCTGTTGTGATTACCTAAATTCCTAAATTGTGTATATGTAATCGTTGATTCTATGAGTTTTATTTTTATTTCAATGAAAATTATAGCAAGTTGGTTGATAAGCAAGTAAACAAGACATGGTTATGTTCATTCTATTCACAAATAAATTAATACATATGCAGTTTTCACAGTGAAAAAATCTAATTTTTGACGACACTTGCAAACATTTAGTCGGTGAGCCGGTTCAAAGCAGAAGGGTGGGATGTAGTCACGATGCATCGATACAAATGCTATGCAGCTACTCACAATACTAGTAAAAGTAGTTTTTCTTGTGCACATTAATTGCTGGTGTCGATCTAATCTAAACATGTACAGGTGTGCACTTGCTCTACACTTGGAGAAACGTTTAGTCAACTGCTTAATTTGTGGTGCGCAGTTTTCTGAAGCATCCCACACTGCCAGAAAAAACTACGGAAAGTACTGTTAATTTTTTCACAGTACTCCTCCGTAGTTCAAACCACAGTGATCTCCGTCTTTTGACTACGGAAGTCCTCCGTCATTTTTCTGATAAGCTCTCCGTATGGTGCCAGCTAGTTTTCATGTTGTTTGAATTGGCAAGAATCTCGACAAAGTTCAGCCCTAAATTGGTTGATATCCTGCTCTAAATGCATCCCATTTGTCAGGATAAATTGACGTGCAATTTAAACAGTCAAAACAGTATGAAAACTAGCTGGCACCATACGGAGAGCTTATCAGAAAAATGACGGAAGACTTCCGTAGTCAAAAGACGGAGATCACTGTGGTTTGAAGCACGGCGGAGTACTTTGAAAAAATTAACAGTACTTTCCGTAGTTTTTTCTGGCAGTGCATTGTGTCTGTGTGCCTTGAGGATTGTTTAAGTCTGCACTAGAGCGCACGTTTAGTAACTAAACGTTATGTGATGTGTAGTTGTGCCTCTGCAATACAAAGTGTGCATAGAGTCATAGAGTCGACACAAAGTCTGCACAAGTGCACATTTGTTTTACTAGTGGAAAAAGACCAAAGTTGCTTAAAAAATTTAAATGGGGCGAGTTGGCACAAGTTTGCGACTCGCCCCATCCCGAAAATTGGGGCGAGTTAGCCTTGGGGCGACTTTTTTATGGGGCGAGTTACCTGGGGCGACTTGTCAGTCACAAAAACGTCTTCAAAAACCCAAGGCATTTCAGGACAAATGGCTTCGATCGAAGATCCAAGGTTCAAGGGCTGGTTAAAAAAAAAAGTTCCAAATGAACCAACAAGAGCTTGGTGCTCATGCTGCAACAAAATATTTAGTGCTGGTAAGAGCGAAGTGGAAAAACATAGCAAGGGGGATAAGCACTTGAAAGCTGTTGCAGATATTCAAACTAACAAGACCTTGGAGAGCATAATTGATGGCCCTGCGCAAAATCACGCAAACAATGGGAAACGTGCGGAGATACGATTAGCAGCATTTTTCGCCGATAATAATGTGGCGTTTTTGGCAGCTGATCAGTTGTTGAGAGTGCAAAAAAGAGCATTTCCAGACTCTAAGATTGTTCAAAGTATGACATTAGGACATGATAAGTGCAGTGCTATAGTAAAGAACGTTATAGCCTCAGTGGAAACAGAAGAACTTGTAAGGGAATTGCGCGAAACTGGTTTTTCAATCCTTTTAGACGAAAGCACTGACAAAGGCAACGACAAAGCAATGTGCGTCGTTACCATCCACATCAGTAAGCAAACGGGGAAGCCAACACTTAGACTCCTGGAACTTTTGGATCTGGATCCAAAAGATTGTTCGGCGGAGAAGTTGTGGACAGCATTTACGGAGTGCCTAGACAGACATCAAATACCTGTCACGAATGTGTTAGGGATGGCCTCAGACAGCGCCGCGGTGTTCGTTGGCTGCAACAATTCTTTCTGGACTCGGTTGAAGGCCGTGTGTCCATGGGCAATTCTGCTCCCGTGTGTCTGCCATTCAGTAGCTAAAGTATCAAAGAATGCATGTGCCAAACTGCCACTCCATGTTGAAGAGCACCTACGACTCGTATCCACGTACATGAACGACAGCCCAAAGAGAAGTAGTGAACTACGGGAGTTCCAGGCGTTTTACGAAGAAAAGCTGAAAAAAATGCTGAAGCCTTCGGGAACTCGCTGGCTTGTCCTGCAGCACTGCGTGGATAGATACCTCGAGCTGCACAAGAGTTTGACCGCCTTCTTTGAACTTCGCTGCTTCGAAGACAGGGACAAAAGAGATAAAGATGCTCAAAAGATTTTGCATGAATTAAAGAATCCGTTCACCAAAGCTTATTTACAGTTCTTAAATTATGCCCTGAATGTGACAAATGATTTCAATGCACTGTTTCAGTCAAGGACAAGTAATGTCCTAATTCACAAGTTGCACGAGTTGTCACTTACTTTGATGAAAACATTCTGTATGAATTTTGTGAAAGATGGACTTCTAGACCATATAGTTTCTGCGAATGTCACCCATCCACATAACTTGGTAGGTACCGGCGGTGTTTCTTTGAATGCGGAACGGTGTTGCGGGATTGCATACTCGCTGAGGCTTCAGGGGCCATGGCGCCTTAAGGGCGAATGGGGTAGGCAAACCTGGACTCTGTTAAGCATTCAAAGAAACACCCGCTACACTTTACCCTAAAAAAATCAGATTCAGATATTTTGCCAGTGCATGAAGATTGTATTAATTTCAGTTTTAATTTTTCGTTTCAGAAAAACTTAGAGAATGTTGTCTTGCACTGTTAAAAAAAAGCTTGTGAATTAACAGCGAATTCGTTGTTAATTTTTATAGCGACAAGTATTGTTTTACAACAACATAACTTGTAAGGCAACAACGATGTTGTTGAGCAACAACAAAAGTTGTCTTCCAACAACAAAAGTTGTCCGCCAACAACAAAAAGTGTCCAGTTATATATATTTTAAAAAGTTGTTCAGTTACGACCGAAGTTGTCCAGTTACAACAAAACTTGTCCAATGACAAGAAAAGTTGTTCAGGAACAACAAAAATTGTTCAGGAACAACAAAAATTGTTCAGGAACAACAAAAATTGTTCAGGAACAACAAAAATTGTTCAGGAACAACAAAAATTGTTCAGGAACAACAAAAATTGTTCAGGAACAACAAAAATTGTTCAGGAACAACAAAAATTGTTCAGGAACAACAAAAGTTGTACAGGAACAACAAAAATTGTTCAGGAACAACAAAAGTTGTTCAGGAACAACAAAAGTTGTCCAGGAACAACAAAAGTTGTCCAGGAACAACAAAAGTTGTTCAGGAACAACAAAAGTTGTTCAGGAACAACAAAAGTTGTTCAGGAACAACAAAAGTTGTTCAGGAACAACAAAAGTTGTTCAGGAACAACAAAAGTTGTTCAGGAACAACAAAAGTTGTTCAGGAACAACAAAAGTTGTTCAGGAACAACAAAAGTTGTTCAGGAACAACAAAAGTTGTTCAGGAGGATAACGACAAAATTGTTTCGGAACAATTTTTTTTTTTGTATTTTCAATGCACAACAAACGTTGTTTTGCTACAACTTGTGTTGTTCTCAAACAACATGGCTGTTCTTGAACGACATGCCTGTTGGCCAACAACACGGTCATCACAAAAAGAGCTGTTTCTCAACAACTATTTTTAACAGTGTAGGCCCTGAGTGCTGGGAAACACTGAGCAGCTTAAAACCTAATTCAGCACACCCGGAGGCCGTGAAGCAGCTTGAAAGGGATAGGTTGGCGTTCAGACAAAAGTGCCTGGACTTCTATGTGACGGCAGTGCAAGAGATCCAGAAGCGCCTGCCCCTCAAAGACAATGTCATACAAGGAATGTCTTTCTTGGATCCCGGTGTCTTGTTTGCTCCTTCAGCGCGGTCTGGGCCCACGGGCATGAGCGGCATCGACGCCGTAGTCTCGCAGTTTAAGGTGAGTCCGTGGCAGAACTCCACATCTTGCTATCAGCAGAGGTAGTCGACTCGACCGCCAAAATAATTTATTTCCCGTTTCTATATATTGTAGGAAAAGCTGGAGCTGAATATTACTGCAGTGGCGCATGAATGGCGGCGAATTCCAAATATTATATCGGGAGAGCGTCGTGAGAAATGGTCTTCCCTCGCAGTTGAGGACATGTGGGCCGAAATCAGGGAAATGAAAGACGGGTTCGGCGATAAGATGTTCCCCAACTTAGTGAAACTAGCTGAAGTGGCGCTGGTCATGCCCCACTCTAATGCTGAATGGGAAAGAGTTTTTTCCATTGTAACAGATGTAAAAAACAAAAAGAGAAATAGAATGGGGGCCGAGTGCCTGAGTGCCATATGTGTGAGTAGATCTGCTTTCAAAGCCAAAGGCATAGACTGTGTTACTTTTGAAGTTCGAAAGGAACATCTAATGAAACACAATAATTCAATGTATAACAGGGACAAGCAGAACAACTCTTAAGTTATGCATTACTAATTAATTAGCTTTTATTTTGCTACAAAGCTAGTCAATAAGCTAAGTTCCTTGTTTTTTTAAGTAAAAGTAAATTTTTTATTTCTGCATTTATAAGAACTCTGATTTTTTAAATTCATAAACCCCTTTCCTTTCTTTTCTGCACCCTCTATAATTTGAAAAATCAAATTTGCCGCCTGCTAGCTCTCAATTGTCACCATAGTGCCAACAACTAAGTAAGGTGGTATGGCATTAAGACTTCCACGTCAATATTTTGTCATTTCCTAGAATTTTTTAAGGGTTTTCTTGACTTTTACGGCAAAAAGCCCAAAACTTCCCACATTTTTGGCCTTTTTCCCTTTTTCCCACGGGTCCTCAAAATTTCCCATGGGAAATTTGCCGCGGGGAGCGGAGCGGGGGGCCACCGGAGCGCCACCCCGGGGAATCGTTAAAGTCGCGCGAGCGAAGGGGACCCCAGCGCTAATCAGACAAACGGCGCAGGCGGCAGTCCTCGTTGAGAAGGAACAACACGTCGTGGAGGAATAAAGTCCCTCCCGCAAAGGATTCGTAAAGCGGCGCGTCAACTGCAGGCCAGGCCGGGGCGCGGAGGGAGTTGGGGGAGGGGGAGGGGGCGCAGGCGGCTGGGGGCACATGCCCGCACTCCTCGCGACCGCCCCGCCCCGCCCCGCGCCCCTCCACGCAACGCCCGGGAGAGTAGTGCCAGGCGCCACTGCTTGCTGCGACACCGCCGGACCCGAGGGGGAAACGACTAAGGTAATCCGGCTGACAGCCGATAGGTAATCCGGCAGGGTGTAATCCGGGGAAATTCGAAGTAATCCGGTGTAATCCGGGGAAATTTTAGAGTAATCCGGGGTTATCCGAGGAAAAAAAACACCGTTATCCGGAGGACACTCCAGAGGTAATCCGAGGTAATCCGGGGTAATCCGTAATCCGGCTGACACGAAAATTGGCAGTCGTTTCCCCCTCGGCCGGACCGAGTAGGCGAGGCAAGGCGATGGGGGCGGGGCTGGGAAACATTTCCTGCGCCGTTTGTTGTTGACAAAGTAGCATCGCCGGCGGGCACGAGAGTGCGAGCGGCGCGAAGTTTGAATCCACCGTAGCGTGCCGAGGGACGGGGCGGGGGCGTGGTGGGGCCGAGTGGGGGTGGGATCCTCTTCCCCACCGGGGTGTGACGGGAGGAAAATGAACTCCGCCGTGTGACATTATTAAAACACGAAGCCGCTCCGGGAGGAGAGGACTGGAGAGGAGAGGAGAGGATAGGAGAGGAGAGGAGGGAAGTAGTATAGATTCCCCATTGTTGCGGCAGCCATTTTGATTCCCCATTGTTGCGGTCAGCCATCATGGTAGGGGTAACCTAAACCTAACCTAAGTGAAGGGGCCTAACCTAAACCTAACCTAACCTAAGTGAAGGGTGAAAGGGGGCGTAACCCCCAGGGGCCTAACCTAAGTGAGAGGAGGGCATAACCCCGAGGGGCCTAACCTAACCTAAGTGAAGGGTGAAAGGGGTCGTAACCCACAGGGCCTGAGAGTCAACAAGTGTCAGGATGGCCGTGCGGTCAAAGGCGCCAGACTTAAGGGTTCACCCGCGGTCGAGTGTTCTGGTCCTCGTCTGAGGGCGTGGGTTCGAATACCGCTCCTGACATATTTCACCAATTCCACGCTAACCTAACCTAAGTTGAGTGTCACGTCGTTTTGAATTTTCCCGCCATGGGTATGAGAATGTGTGTGGCGCGCCGCTGGTGCGGCAAGGCAACAGCGCCTCCCGCGCGATCACAGCGGCCGCGCGCTTACGAGACTGTGAAAACCGGCTGTGCCTGGGGCATCGCGCGGTCGGGACACCGCCTGCACAGTTCAGCTAATGCGCCGAGGAGTACCAGTAGAGCACAAATAAAGTACAACGTGTCCGAACTGGTTACATCGCAATTAACACAAGTTGTGTTCGTGGCGTTAAGTACGACTCCGCCTAAGCTATAGGAGGGAGACACAGTGCCCAGTCCAAAAATCCCATGGACACCATGGAATTCCATGATCTCTTTTCCATGGATAGAGGTCTGTTTTCCATGTAAGATGCATCATATTCAATGTGGTGTCTGTTTCCATGGGCGTTCTACCATGGAAAAGTGTTTTCCTTGAAACAAGATTCCATGGAATATCGCTTTCCATGTGAGGACTCCAAGGAAAATTTATTACCATGGGTAAAGGCTCCATGGAAAAATGCTTTCCATGCGAGAGGACTCCATGGAATGGTTGTCTTTCCATGGAGTGACCTATCCCATGGGGCACTTGCCTATCTTTACCATGGAAACAATTTCCCATGAAAATTAAAAGGGCTGTAGACTCTATAATTATTGGAATTTCGATCTGAAATTTGATATGTAGCATCTACGATGAATTTTAGTAGGGCCATTTAAATTTCATTCAAATCTGAGAACTTTTTTCTGGCAACTCGAAAACGGCTTGAGCTAGGCAAAAACGGACACCAGATTTGGCTCCGCCTCGCTTCCGACACCCTATAGTCGTGTTTCATTTATTTCGATCAGTCCTCTCTTTGTCTTTTTGTGGACTTAAACATTTTTGTTATTACTCCATGGAGTCAGTGCTCTATTCCATGGTGACGGTCAGCTGCCAAGGAACCTGGGGCGAAACCCCCATGGAGCTGATTTTTCCATGGGACCAAACCCCCAATGGAGCTGATTTTTCCATGGGACAACCCTCCATGGAAAGAGTGCAAAAAATACATGGAAACACTGTTGTCATGGAGGATGGTGCGTTCCATGGCATTCCATGATGTTCCATGGCTCATGGAAACCTCCATGGGATTTTTGGACTGGGTAAGCAGAGCGAGAGCGATACTCATGGCGCACGTTGAAGCGAGACTGTGTGCCGTGGTCTCCGTGTGCCGGCCTTATACCGAAGTGCTACACTGCCAGAAAAAACTACGGAAAGTACTGTTAATTTTTTCAAAGTACTCCGCCGTGCTTCAAACCACAGTGATCTCCGTCTTTTGACTACGGAAGTCTTCCGTCATTTTTCTGATAAGCTCTCCGTATGGTGCCAGCTAGTTTTCATACTGTTTGGACTGTTTAAATTGCACGTCAATTTATCCTGACAAATGGGATGCATTTAGAGCAGGATATCAACCAATTTAGGGCTGAACTTTGTCGAGATTCTTGCCAATTCAAACAACATGAAAACTAGCTGGCACCATACGGAGAGCTTATCAGAAAAATGACGGAGGACTTCCGTAGTCAAAAGACGGAGATCACTGTGGTTTGAACTACGGAGGAGTACTGTGAAAAAATTAACAGTACTTTCCGTAGTTTTTTCTGGCAGTGTACTACCACCGCGCCCCACCGCCACCGCATCGCGGCGCCGCCGCTACGCTGGCTGTGGGCCGTGGGCGCCGCGGGACGCGGCCTCGCGTATTCCCCCACCACGCTGCGCCGCGGTATAGCGCAGCTTGAAGAGTGACACGGAGCGACCGCCCCTCTCAACAAGCTCTACAGCTAAGTAAATTAAAAAAAAAATTATCACATATTATGCTCTATCCTTCATCTATGGTCCTCTATGCAGTTGCCTCAACAAAACCGTCACGCAATTGGCGGGACTCGATCCCCCGGCCGCAGCCTAGAAGTTGGAGACGTAGTGCGCTCAGCCACCACTCCACTCCGAACGGTGGACGCGCTGGAGACGGCACAAGCAGACGGCCGATGAGCTGCGGAGGTGTGGCGCGGAGGGGGATCCCCCCCTCAGCTCCGCGCATGTCCGTCTGCTCGTCGCATCAGCAGACGACGTGGTGGCAGGTGAGTCCTCTGGCCAGGGGTTTTGAAAAACGGTAGCAGGCTCTGATTAGGTCTAGCAGAAACTTTGAAAATGAGCGCACCCTGGCGGCGGGACACGGCCGTGGCTTGTCCTGCCGCAGCGCGCCATTCCCTCTCAGAGCGTCGTCAGGTCAGTGAGCAATGTCTGAGTCCGACGACGTTATGGACTTCTGTATCGGCGACGCCGAGTTCGAGGAGATAACGGATCTCTATGTAAGTACAGTGATGTGTGACCTCAAGAATTGTCTGTGTGCTGGAAAATATTGTGCATTGCTATGTGTGTTCTCGTGGGAAAAAATGTGTCCCTACCTGTTGCGTGTGAAAGGTTAAGGAGTGAATATGAGTGATTATTTACGTGTACATTGCATCTTTGGTGGGACGCCGTGGTCTGCTGAATCTCGGAATTGGCTGACGGTCCTCAGTTGTTAAAATTTGAACCGTGTGAACCTGTAGGCAGGGTGGGTGGGAGGGGCGGAGGGGCGAGGGCGTGCCCGCTGATTCTCGAAACCGGCGACGCTCTGTGTTGGCGCGAAAGCTCATCAGTTGTTAAAATTTGAACCGTGTGATCCCGTGGGCAGGGGGGAGAGGGGGAGAGACAAGTCCAGTGATTCCTGGAAGTCGTCGATTGCTTAAAGTGATTTTAACCTTTAAAATCTGATCGTGAGAGTGTGTGCACGGGGGTGGGGCGGAGGGGGAGAGCCAAGTCCAGTGATTCGTGGAAGTAAGCGATTGTTTAAGGTGTTTTAACTTGTAAAATCGGACCGTGGGAGTGTGTGCAGGGGTGGGGCGGAGGGGGAGAGGCAAGTCCAGTGATTCCTGGAATTCGGTGGCGGTTTAAAGTGATTTTAACCTTTAAAATCGGACCGTTGGAGTGTAAGCAGGGCCGGGGCGGAGGAGGGGGAGGGGAGGGGGGGGAGTGCTGTGATTCCTGGAAGCCAGCGGTTGTTAGTGTGACGGATCAGCTGAGTGGGTCAACAATGTGTGTACAGTTAAATGCCCTAATTTCGGACTTGTGCCCTAATTTCGGACAGTTTGCAGAGAAGTGCTTATTTCAACCTATCTCGGTCACCTTTTGAGATATTTGAAATCCAAAGACGGCATCGTACAGTTTGCAGTATAGAGTACCATATTTCGTCAAGTCCGTTGAAGTACCTTTAAAATTTTACAGCACACAGGAATTTAAAGTTAAAAAAAGCATATAGAACAAAATTGCTGATTTGAAATAAGCTCCCCCAAAAACAGGGGCCCATGTAGGTGTGAGCTGCCCTGTGGGTGGTCCTCTCTCGAATAAATGTTTGGTATTTTGGCTACAGAACTACGTAAATTATTATTTTTTAAGTCAAACCGTTTTTTGGTACGGAACGATTTTCGAAAGTGCTACAATTTCGGACAGTCCAATTCTGTGGCATAGAATTACATTTGTTTCCATGTTTGTGCCAAAAGACTTATGTTTTCGCCACCAGGAAGAAGCCAAATTGTACTTTTGACTATTACCTTTACAACGCCGTTTCCGGATTTGAGATACCTCAAAAAACGGCTAAGATAGGAAGCATTTAGCACTCCTCTGAATTTTGTCCGAAGTTACAGCACAATTGTCCAGAGTTAAAGGCGTTCACAAAACCATCCTATTTTTCTGTCCAGTTTTCATCTCTCAGGGTTGAGTCAAAAATCGGTTTGGATGTTATTCAACGAATTGTGACCTAGGCTATCCTCGCTAAGTGAAAAGTAAACCTGTTTGGTTAGGCCAAAATGCATGCTTGTGTCCGAAATTAGAGCACGTGTCCGAAATTAGAGCACTTTCGTTCCTAATTTCGGACACTCTTCCGATGATTGCTGTAGCTTCCCATCTGTTGACAGAAATTCGACATGGGTATCATCCGACGTGTCTCGACCCACAGTATTTCCAATCGCAACAGATTTTTCATATTTTATCATGCCTACACGTAAAAAATGAAAAAAACGCTCAATTCGTCCGAAATTAGGGCACTTGACTGTATGTGTGATTACAGTATGAGATGGTTGGTGCCGAAGCGGCAGCCTTTTTGGAGGGTCCCGCCGTTGAGCACGTGCTCGACGAAGTCGAAGCGGCCGGGGCCCTCCTCGACCTGGCAGCGCAGGCGAGGGTGGACCGCACCCCCCATGAGATGGCGGCGGCCGTCTCCTTGACGACTCGCCCTTACCGCACTGGGGGGTCAGCGGTCACCCCCACCCTCCGTACCTGTACCCTCCACCCACTGAGGACCTGCTCTTGCCGCCGCGGGGATGGATGGCGCCGCCAGCTGCGGAGTCCCCGCTCCCGCTGTCGCCGCCGGCCACCGCCCGGGACGCTGCGGACGGGCCCTCACGACGTGGGAGTCTTGTTGGAGATGTAAGTGTACGCGCGATCAGAGTTAATAAGCCACCTCATGTCGTGTATCTGGGCGGGGGGAGAGGGGGGAGGGGTGGTCAGGCCGGGCGGGTGGAGGGGGTGTTGTACTCTAAAGTGTTCATTACTGTTCCAGGAAGACGCATTTCGTGAGGCAGCCCTCCGCAGCGTCAGGAGGAGGCGCCTCCTGGCCGGTGGCTGTGAAGTAGTCCTGCAGCGGCGACGCGGAGGGAGAAGGCGGCGCCAAAGGCCGGAGCAGCTGGCGGCCGTCGACGCCGTCCCCGTGGTGGCACCCGCAGTCCGTCAGGTGCCGGAGGCCCCGACAGCACAGCGCCAAGTGCCCACTTCTCAAGTTTCTCTAAGTCCAGTCGCATTAGTCCGACAGTTCACATTCAAAGCACACAGGAATCTGATTTCGACTGCTACTTGTTATAGACAACAGTGTGGCAGCGCCTGGGGGAGAGGCCTCCACCTGTGCCGGCCCCGTCCCAGTCCACCCTGACGGACGAGCAGAAGATTGAGCGGCGCCGGCAGGCTATGATGAAGCCAAATGTAAGTGTGTGTGTGTAGTGTGAGTGTGTGTGTGTGTAGTGTTTGTGTGCAAAATAAAACTAACGGAAGGTGTACTATTGTTTCAGGTTCGTCAGTAATTTTATTTACTATTTTTAAATAGTATTTAAAGTTTTTTAAAAAATAAAAAACTTTTAGCAAGTTTCTATCTGTCTATTATTTATGCACCTATGTTGAAAGGCTTTTATTTTATGATGGGTGCGACGGAAGTTCAGGTATGACTACTTCTCTTCGGATATGATGCTTACCACTATTTTTTTTTTTACTTTTAATTTGCAAGTGAATAGGAAGGGAGTGCACAGTCTTGATTAATTTATCTCTGGAAGATATTTATTATCAAACCTGAAAGAATCGCACTGGTCGAGCGAGGGACTGTTTGGTAAATGGGGATGAGTGACAGGTAACAGTTGCAGTGAATTTTCCTTGTATTTATTCATCTCATATCCAAGGGAATGATGATGTGATGCTTTTCCATCAACAATATTTGAATTTAGTCAAAAATCTTGGGTTTTATAAGTTGAATTTGATCAGAAGTTACAGAGTCATAATTTTCAAAGAAAATGTCATTTCTCATGGCTATATCCTTTAAAATCACAAAGGGAAAGTGAGTCCTTATGTTTAAGAGCAAGAATATAGAGTCTAGGACTTGTAGTTTTATTCAAATGTCATGATTCCGAAGTTGGGTCGACGGAACCTGTGACATTCTATCTTGAGCATAGTATTAGAGAACATCAAACAGATCTAAAGGACTCTCACTCATAAATCCTTTTGAAAATCCAAGACTATGTTAAACTGAATGTATTCCAGCAAAAAATTTCTGTTCAAGTCAAAAATCTTGGGTTTTATAGAGGAGCAAAACTTGAATTTTTGACACAACAAAGATAGTTGTTGTTTTTTGTTGGGGCCTGACCATTCTCTCCCCTGCAACGGTGGGCCAGCCTGCTCCTCCCTGCGCAGTTATTGTTTAGGGTTTTCAAAAATTATATTACTTTTTATGGGATTTTTAAATTTATATTAGTTTTAATTTTTATTATACAAAAAGGACCTTGCCAGGCATCATATCAAGAATAGTGTCTCTCAGATACTCCAAATGGTAAGCAAGCAATTCCTGTTTGATATCTTCAGGAATAAAAATGCTTGGCACATCAAATGCATTGCTGAGAGTTGAGAACAAATCATGCTCTGGCATTTTAGACAGTTTTGTAGAAAGGGGAACACAGAAGTTCTTTGCATGTGTCAGTAGCCCGGGAGAAAATTTTACTCGACCAGTATCTGAACTCTCCTGAGAAAAAGACGTCAAGGCTGCAATCGAACTGAGTATCCCTGGATCAGCTAGATCCATACTGACATTCAGATGACTCCGAAGAACTTTTACCTTGTGTTTTCCTGGCATTTAGAAGAAGTGATATCAGATGTTTTCAGGTGCACGTGAATTTTACTGACATTCACTGAATATAAAACGTCGTCCATTTCTCAGGTTCTTTCAGTTTGGAAAATACATGAGAAATTAGCTGAGCTTAAACGAACTACTAGTGACGTCTGCACTCAGCATTTCTCCAGTAACATACAGGTACTGGGTGGCTACTGACATCACCTGAACATTATCCGACGTCACTGATTCAGTTTTTGTCAGTATTTTACGTCACTGCATAAAGCTGGGATATAAAAGAGATACATCCAACACCCCGAAGTGCCTCTACTCGGTGGAAAGTCGTTAAATTGCAGGTACAGAACGGTAACTGACTATATCTGGACTTCAGCCGACCTCAGAAATTCAGTAACTCTCAGTTATTTTCTCTCGCTGAATGAAGTTGAAAAATATCGGGATACAGCCAACATCTTTCGAGGTCTCAAATCAGCTTTTTGAGGCCAAATGCCAGCAGAATGTGCAGTTGCGCTCAGCTAAAGTCATCTCTGTCAACGCGTAGTCAGGCACTCTCAGCTCACCTGCATGTCTAAGAGTCAGCAAACCTCACTTCAACCCTCAGCAGTCTTAATCCATCAGTAGTTTCATGTCAAAAAGCCAACAGAAACACCTCTGAAACACAGCTATTTACGCCTTGCCAGCGAACATTTTCAGTTGTCCTCAGTCGGTCCTCAGTCCTAGTTCAGCTCTGAAATCAGCTTTACCCCAGTAAGGTTCAGATACTGGTCGGGTAAAATTTTCTCCCGGGAGAGGCACAAAATTAGAGGTGCAGTAAAAACACTGTGTCTCACAATGGGAGAGATAATTTTTTAGCATTTGTTTAATGCGTTGAATGAATCTCCAAGATGACACAGCAAAATAAATATTGGTTTTATTTTTTGAAATGCAAACATTATTGGAAGTTGCATATGGTTTAATAGACACCACAACATCACCAAGTATTACTGGCTTGAATGTTTTAGTGGCATGATTAGAAACAACTGCGATGAAAGTTTCTTCGCAGACAAGGTCTTCAAGTTCCTTGTTGGTGAGGTGAATAACCTTTTTTGTAGTCTCAGACACGAAGGACACAAATGGTGTGAAATTATTGATGTCAACACCAATTTTAAAGAATTTCAACCCATTTTTGATGATGGGGAAATTCTTGGCAGAGACCTCTCTGGATAGTATAGGAGGCTCAGGCTCTGTTGACTGACTACTGCTTGGAGATGGAGCGTCAGCCAACCCCTTTGGATAAAACATCTGGGGTTGAGGGTTTAGTGGTGGAATCAGATCCAAGCTACTGTCTTCACCCAAATCCACCACCAAATCGTTGTACCGCAAAGGAAAAGAGAGACGACGCTTTGCAGCAGGCTTGTCAACTCTGTCACTAGCAAGGCGCTTGGCTTCCGTGGCTGCGAAGTGAACAGGACTGTCGAACACGCTGGAATGATGCGCTCTCTGGCTCGAGCTGCTCCATTTAAACGGTAAAATAACGACACTAACGCCTCCTATAGTTTAATTTATGAATTAAAAGAACAGGTTTGAACATGATTTAACGCCCTATGCTATTAACGTCCTATTTTAAAGAGCGAAGCACAGCCTATTTTTAGCCAATCACAACAAATCACCGCTTACGGCCCCGTGCCTATACTGGTCCAGCCTCACAGTCCTGTCAGGTGGGTTGCCTATCTTCACGGCGCTCTGCCCCGCCCGGCCCCACCTGGCCCCGTCACCGCCTCCGCCGCGCCCGTCCGCCGCCGCGCCCGTCCGCCGCCCCCGCGCCGCCCCCGCGCCGCCCCCGCGCCGCCGCGCCCGCCGCAGCCGCCGCCGCGCCCGCCACAGCCGCCGCCGCAGCCGCCGCGGCCAATCTCAGCGCATCTTATTATGACCAATCAGAGAGCAGCTTATTATAGCCAATCACAATAGCGTTCAAGCATAACGCAACATGCAAAGTGCGCAGCTGGCGCTCACCTGATTTTTTTCCAATCAGAGACCAGCGACGCGGAATTTTAGCCAATCACAATAGCGCTCGAGCAAGTCGCGACATGCAAGGTGCGCGCCGCTTGCACACTTCCATAAGCTCAGTGCTAAACCGTAGTTGCAGTATTCGTCGAAAGGCGGCACTACAATCGCGGCGCCCCGCGTACTTAAGCAGCCGCTCCGCTCTTCCTCGTCACCACTCGAGTCACTCGCTCCGCCCAGTGTACTTCGACGCTCTTCTCCCAGTCCTCGTGCTGTACTTAGCTCCAGTCCTCGTGCTGTTGAGCTGTACTTTAGTTCCAGTCCTCGTTTTGTATTTTAGCTCCAGCCCTCGTGCTGTTGAGCTGGTTAAGCCTTTGTGCTCCAGCCCTCGTGCTGTTGAGCCAGGCAAGATGCCCTCCGTTCTGACGGAGATATTGGACGAGTGGGATGCTGCTTGCTTCCACTCCGACGAGCTCTTGGCGGAGGCCTACACCACGTTCCTCGCGAACCTGGTGGAAGCCTCCGTCGAGGAAAGGGCCGACCCACGGGTCATCCCGTTCCTGCTGGTGGGGTACTTGGCGTACTCCCGCCACCAGGACGGGGCTGATCCGCAGGCGGTCCTAACCTACAGGATGGCCTTGGCCATGTGCGGTGCCAGCTCTAACGCCCCACCCCGCCCCACCACACCCCCGGCGCGCTCCTCCACACCACCTGCGGAGACGCCACGCCACGCCACCCCTCCAGCTGGCCCCTCCCGTGCACGCTCGCCTCAACCCGGCCCGTCTACACTGTAAATTGGGGAATGATGCATGTCGATCACGAGACGATAACACGCGTTATTGTGCGGTTTTTGTGGAATATCATTTAAGCAAACTTCTGAAATTTATTTTCGATAACACCGTCGGATTCCTCGTAAAATTTCCTTTAAAACGAGCATACATGTCATGGGGCTCCAACCCATGGTTTCGTGGCACGTCATTCTTATAAGTGTCTTTTTCCATGCTCGAAACCCCATAACATGTATACTCGTTTGAACGGAAATTTTACGAGGAATCCGATGGTGTCATCGAAAATAAATTTCAGAAGTTTGCTTACATGATATTCCACAAAAACCGCACAATAACGCGTGTTATCGTCTCGTGATCGACATGCATCATTCCCCCGTTTCCAGTGTAAACGGCCCCGGGAAGAGGATGAGAAGCCGGAGGAGGTGCAGCCGACCCTAGAGGTGCTCCAGACTCGCGAGCGCCATCTTAAGCGTTTTAGGGCCACCTTCAGGGAGGAGGTAATGCTTATTCGAGGACTCGGAGATGCACTCCCCTCTGAGGACCTCATGGTGGGTATGTTTGACTCTGCCATTCAGAGGCAACGCGACGCTGTCCATGCAATGGACGACGACCGGGTCACTCTCGAAATCGAGAACTCGGTGAGTGCTGAAAACCCCATATGGTTCAGCATGTGTCGCGCAGACCAGTTAAATGGGAGAGTTATTCTGGACAAGCTGAGCCGTGTCCTGAACTCGAATCAGTCGTTCATGTCAGATGGCCAATTAAAGTTGTCGTACATTCACATTCCTGTGCCACGACCTGGAGGGCGTCGCATTAACAGAGTGGCGAATGAATCCATGGAGCAGTGGATTGAGAGGAAAAATGCTCAGAAATGCATATTCTCTCCAAACAATAATGACAACATGTGTCTAACGCGCTGTGTAGCAGTAGCTTCGGCCAGAGATCGCATGAGTAGATACGCGTTCTGCAGGTTAAAAGCTCGTGATTCTGTGATTCAGACGAAAGAGGCTGAAAGTCTATGTGATTTAGCCCACATTGATAAAACAAATCCGTGTGGTCTGGACGAAGTACGTCTTCTGCAAGACGTACTTCCTGATTTTAGATTGTGTGTGTTTACAGACAAGGAAGGAAATGAGTGCGTTTTCAAAGGACCTCAAGGTGCAGCCCGTAAAAATATTTACCTTTTGTTACATGGTAGACATTTTTTTGCTATTCTTTACCCTGAGGCTGCATTTGACATGCGGTTTCTTTGTCGGAAATGTGTAGTTTTCTACAACAACCCGGGTGGGCACAGATGTGAAGGATCATGTTGGCGCTGTCTTGGTCCAGGTGAACACAATGATGAACTGAGGAGGTGCACACTCTGTGGGCATAATTTCGCGGGTGACGAGTGCTTTGAATATCACAGAACACTTAAACTACCACACTCTACTCTCACGAAATGCAATACATTTAAATTTTGCACTGAGTGTAAGAAAAGTTATTCGCTCATGCGTGGTGGCAAACATGTGTGTAATTTCGTCTACTGCAGATTTTGTAAAAACCAAGTTCTGGAGAACTACCTTTGCTTCATGCAACCATGGTCTGAAAGGGAAAAAAAGGTGGATTGGAAATATCACACTGTGATATATGATATTGAGACCAGTCAGTGTGACCCTGTGGAGGGACAGGAAAACACATTTGAACATAAACCGATACTTTTGGTGTGTCAGACTGTTTGTGACGAATGCACAGATGTCGTGCAGAACGATTACTTCTGTACATCATGCAGAACACGGCAACTCATATTCCACAATCTAGATGATCCCTCAATTTGTGTTATGAGTCAGTTTGTCGACTATTTGCAGTCATTCCCTGCTAAAACAAACCTACTTCTGGTAGCACATAATTCAAAAGCCTTTGATGCTGTGTTCGCACTTCAAGAAATTATCGCCAGAAAGCTAAAGGTTGAGTTAACCCTGCAAGGGGCCAAGATCATTTGTATGCAGGTCAAGACCTGCAAATTTATTGATTCCTTAATGTTTTTACCCATGCCGCTTAGTGCCATGCCAAAAGCGTTCGGGTTGAATGAACTAACGAAGGGGTACTGGCCGTTCCTGGCATGTAAACCTGAATTTTATGGTTATGAGGGACCGTTGCTCGACAAGTCATACTACTGCGTTTCGACTATGAAATCGAAAGCATCAGACGACTTTCACACATGGTATGATGAGCAGATGGCTCATGGCTATGACTTCAATTTTAGGAGAGACCTGATTGAATACTGTATTTCTGACGTAACCATACTTCGACAGGCGTGTCAGGCGTTCCGTAAACTATTTCAGCAATGTGCTGGTTTTGACCCCATGTTTTCATGCATGACACTCAGTAGTGCGTGTATGGGAGCATATAGGCGGAATTTTTTGCCCCCAAATAAGATTGCACTTGTGCCAGACGGTGGATATCACGGAAGGGGGAGGCAATCACATGCCGCTCTCCATTGGTTAGACTTTGAGTCTCAGAAGTTGGGAAAAGTAATCAAGACAATTTACACAGGCAGGGAAGTTTCAGTTTTAGGGCGTCGTGTTGATGGGTACGTTGAGCTCCCCCTCCCCGACGGGGGGGTCGAGCGCCGTATCTACCAATTCCACGGATGCTACTGGCATCAGTGCCCCGAACACTTTCCCATGACAGATAATGACACCGAGAACCGTTACGAGCGTACTAAAGTGCTGACGGCTCTGTTCAAAGACAAAGGGTACACGGTGATTGAAAAGTGGGAATGTGTTTTCAACACTGAACTAAAGACAGATCCTGAAATGAGGGCATATTTTGAAGCACACCCTACAACCAGAACACCGCCTCTAATACTTCGCGATGCTCTCGTAGGTGGCCGTACAAGTGCACTACGTTAGTATTATAAGGCTGATTTAGACAGGGGTGAGAAAATCAAGATGGTTGACGTCGTATCAGAATATCCGAACGCGAATCTTCGCGGGGACTATCCATATGGTCATCCTAAGATTTATCTCGAGGGTAACCCTGACATGCCTGACCCTGATCAATGGAACGGCATGATAAAATGTACGGTCCTTCCCCCTCGTGACCTATTCATTCCTGTGCTTCCATACAAAGCCAATGGTAAACTAATGTTCCCATTGTGTAGAACGTGTGTGGAGATTCAAAATAGTGAAGGATGCCACCACGAAGACCCAAGAGAGCGCCAGCTTACTAGCACGTGGTGCGCACCAGAGCTTTTACTTGCGCTGCGCGAAAAGTCATATGAGCTCATAAAAGTACATGAGGTGCACCAATACCCTGGTACTGTGGCTTACAACCCTGAAACTGGAGAGGATGGCCTTTTGTCAGGGTATGTACGGTGCTTCATGGCTGTAAAAATGCAGGCAAGCGGCTGGCCTCCTGAGTGCAACAGTGATGACAAAAAGGAACAATTTATTAAAGATACGCTCAAACACGATGGAGTAGTGCTTGACCCTGCAAAAATGGTTAAAAACTCAGCCCTCAGAACCATGGCTAAACTTATGTGTAATAGTTTCTGGGGAAAATTCGGCGAGAAGACCCTGCGCTCTCGAACCGATCTAAATATATGATCCTGCGATACTCATGCCACTCCTTACAGATCCCAGGAAAGAGGTTACGGGACTTTTGCCGCCCAGCGAAGAGTGTATCCAAGTAACGTGGAAGCCTGTGGATGATTCTGAGACGTCTCTGCCTACGTCATCGATTCTCCACGCAGCTTTCACTACATGCTTTGGGAGGCTCCAGCTTTACAAGTATTTGGATGTGGTCAAGGAGAGGGCTCTCTACCACGATACTGACAGTGTGGCCTACATCAGCCGGCCTGGAGAGCCAGATCTCCCGATAGGCACACATTTGGGTGACCTAACAGACCAGGTTGAGGAGGACTACGGCCCGGGGTCCTTCATCACTGAGTTTGTGGCCGGCGGACCAAAAAATTACGCATACAAGGTGGCAGTGGGTGCAGACCCCACCAACATCAAAGTTTGCATCAAGGAGAGGGGGATCTCCATCAACAAGTCATGCGATGATCTCATCACCTTTGATAATCTCAAAGCCATGGTGATGGGAAACACAGAAAGGCTCACGGCGCCCATTCCACACCAAATAGCCCGTCTTCCCGGGTGGAAAATTGTGACACGATCGACTAGAAAAATCTGGCAAGCCGTGAACACCAAGAGGCGTAGGGTGTGCGTAGAACACACCGTTCCCTTCGGCTACAACGCCTGGACAATGGCGCCCGAGGAGGACCAAGACCTCCTTGAGGTCACGGACCTCCTGGCTGACGCCTAGAGGTAGGCAACGCGCAGGGGAGAAGCAGGCTGGCCTCACCGGCGCAGGGGAGACGCTGGTTAGGCCCCATTGCTATAAAAAGACAGAAACATAGAGGTTGACTATCAGTCATAAAGATGGATCTCAGGTTCCAACATCCATGCACTGACCTTGTGGTAGGTGGCACAGGAAGTGGCAAAACTTTCTTTATGAATCGTCTTATTGAAAATAGGAATGATATGTTCAGCACTACATTTGAACACATTATTTTCTATTATTCCTAGTGGCAGCCTCTGTACGATACCCTAAAGTCTAATCACGGTGTTGATTTTAGGGAAGAACTCCCTCTGCTTGATGACCACCCGGCTGGGCAGGGTCCTAAACTCATTGTTATTGATGGTATGATGCACGAGATTAAGTCTCACCACAAAGAAATCCTTAAATTTTTTGTCAAGGGTTCACATCACAGAAATTTCAGTATATTTTTCTTAAGTCTGTGCTTGTTTCCTGATGGCCTGCGGCAAATAAGTCTCAACACACATTACATTATGCTGTTTAAAACAAGTAGGGACTTGGCTCAAATACGCACTTTCTGTATGCAAGTCGATCCCCAGCACTTTCGTGCACTTCTTGAGGCCTATGAGGACGCTACACGGGCAGGGTACACTTACATCTCGTTCGACTTTAAGCCCAATCAGCTAGACCACTTGCGCATGCGCACGCTCATATTCCCCGGTGAATCCACGGTGGTATACATTCCACGTGCAAAGTATAAAAGGGAGATGATGACCGTCCTCTGAATCATTTGTTGACAATGGCCCCTCCTGCAAAGACACACAAAGCTGTGCTGCAGGTTCTTCAGTCAGCTAAGCCTAAACTTCGTAAAGCTATTCTTGATAATTCCGATAGAGCTCTTATTTACGCCATCTGTGCGATTTGTGACAATTTGCTGCGTGGAAATATTCCTATTAGTGAAAGTCACAAGGTCAAACTTAGACGACATCGGAATAAAATCAGACAACTTGCACAGCGAGGCGAAGGGTGGCAAGTTAAGAAAAAGACACTCGAGCAGACAGGAGGGTCGTTTCTTCCCCTACTCCTTACAGCTGTAGCCTCCGTGCTTCCCTCTCTATTTCAATGAATCACGTGAAGAAAATGATTCTTGTGCCACACGAAAGTGTGGCTAGACTTCATGATCCGACACCCTCTACCACCGAGACACAGCTCAGTGCTCTTGACAATGAAATGGAACTTATCATGCGTAAAAAATACGCTGATGATTCTCTCAAATGGAAATTGTTCAATGAGGCACTGCAGCGCTACTTACACTTTAACAGTGAGCGAAAGAAGCCCGTACCTATTTCTGTGGCAGATTTTTCTCTCGATGATACCGGGGACACTGCTTTAATTCGTCAGCAGCTCGCTGCCGCCATGCCAAAGACATATAAAGCGGCTGCACTGAGACTTTACGATTATTTGAGTACGACTGGCTCACGAGTCACGTGGGACTCCTCAGGTCTTGTATCTCTGGAGGGTACTCCTGTCACAAACTCCAACATCATTGATCTTATTTCGGATCTCACTCGTTCACGCAAAAATTTTGAGCCTGTGGGTGTTTCAAACTTCATTAAAACACTGTCTACACTCAACATTCCGTTGGAACTTATTCCTAACGAGAAACGCAGAGTCGGTTTTATTCAAGCGCGAAACCAGGACGGCGGTGGCACTGTGGTCCCGATCACTAAGCCAAAACGCGTGAGAAATCGCGTGACTAAAATCAAACGTCTGACAAAACCTAAACATGCCTGGCAATCTTGGGGACGTGTATCACGAGCCCGCTGACCCTGCGTCTTACGGCACCGTCTGGAAACTCTGGGATGCCACGGGAGAGAAAAAAGAGAAAATTACTAAGTATCTACAGGGTGAGGACGCTTACACTCTTCACAAACCTGCTAGACGCCGCTTTCCTCGTAATGTGACTTATGCAGATAATATTGACGAGAGCTGGCAGACAGACTTGACTGATTTTCAGGCTTTGAAAAAAGACAATGATGGCTTTAGCTATATTTTGTGTGTCATAGATGTTTTCTCAAAATTTGCTTGGGCTGTTCCTATCAAAGATAAATCTGGTCCTTCTATCATTAAGGGGTTTCAAACTATTTGCAAAACAACAGATCGGCGACCTACACGCCTGTTTTCAGACAAAGGAAAATAATACATTAACAAAACATTTCAGAAATTTTTGAAAGAGAATAACATAACCTATATTCACACCCATAATCCTGACATTAAATGTTCGATTGTGGAGAGGTGGCAGCGCACCATTAAATCAAAATTGTTTAAAAGATTCACCTACACTGAAAAATACAGATATGTAGATGGACTGCTTGATGATATTGTGGATGCATACAATCACACCTATCACCGCTCTATCAAAATGCATCCTGTAGACGTGACACCTGATCGAGTTCTGGAGGTATATAATAACCTGTACCACGGTATGAACAACAGTGTAAAAAGGCCAAAATATAAAGTGGGTGATTATGTCAGAATCAGTAGAGGAAAACAAGTCTTCGAAAAAGGGTACACCTGGAACAGGAGCGAGGAGATATTTAAAATCGTTCAGGTCATTCCTCATGCGGTGCCGGTGTACCGGCTGGATGATCTCGACAAGGATCCAAATGAGGGCACGTTTTATGAGATGGAGCTTCAGAAGGTCACCAAGCCCGAGGCGTTCAAAATCGCATATATAGTGCGGTCTAAAGGAACAAAGGGCAAACGACAACATCTCGTCCACTGGAGAGGTTATCCGAAAAAGAGTCGCTCTTGGATCTTTGATAAAGATCTTGTCTAGAAATGGATTTTTACGCGTTTCTCCCAAGTAATGCCAGTCCTAAGGTTTATCCTGACAACACAACCTGTCATTTTAAGACAGAATTGGCTCAGCGCATGGAACTCCATGGCCACTGACAGGCCGCCCTCATTGAGCTGCACTACCCTAATACGATAGCACAGGTCCTACACTGTTAAAATTTGTGTTGTTCATATACGACACAGGTGTCGTATACTTTCATAGCGACAAGTATTGTTATATAGCGACATATTTTCTGTAAGCATGTCGTAATTTGACAAAGATGTCGTTGACAAATTAATTTCCAACTGATCTGATCAAGGGTCATGACTAACTCTGTGTCGTACATACTGTGCAATCAGGAGACAACATTATCGTTAGTAAACAGACATTGTCATTTTAAAGCGACGCAGTCTTGTTCTCTGAAGAATTCATCGTAACCTTCACAATATTTTCAGAAATATTAACTAAAAGATTTTTTTTTTTTTTTTTTTTTTTTTTTTTAATTCCAGTTTTGTGTCAGAAGATAAGAAAAAAATGTATAAGTAATCATATTGAAAGTCAGGGACCAGGGATCTTGTATGATACTGAGAATATTTCAGTGAGTGTTACACCCTTAATGACACCTATTACACAAACATATTACCATCTTGCTGTCGAGTACAACAAGTCATCTTCCATAGTGAACACAACAGTTGGCCAATGCATTGTCCACATCAGTGAAGCTCAAAAATTTAAGAATGAAGTCACACAAATGGCCCATGACTGTTTCACTACATACCAGAGAGGTTACATACACGATGTCGGCCACCATTGCCACAAGGAAACGTGTACAAATCCTTGTCGTCTCTGGAACACTGAGGTCACATCTAGCCTAGTCCAGCCAAGACTTCGAAAGATACGTTATAAAATCACTACACTGGCTTTGCGGGGCAAGAGCTCTTGAAACACAAACCGCCATGGGCGCACTGTATCTGATGTTCACCGACGAAGAACATGACACTGGTCTATTTAAGCACATTTCGAATAAAAGTCTAGAAATACCCGACTCGGCGTTACACAAACAACCAAAGGATACTATTATAAACCCCACCGTTGGTGCGAATACAGTATGAAGCGTTATCCATCCCGACACCTATTGGTGTATCCAACTGTCGCAACGTTATACGTCCCAACATCTATTGGTGCGGATAGTCAGCAAAATGTTATCCACCCCAGCGGGCCCGAGATTCCCTCGTTGGGCTGTATAACGGAGCCAGTGTCATTCGCACCAATTGGTGTAAGCAAGGAGTCGAAATGTTATCCACCCCAACAGGCCCGAGATGGGACACTATACAACGTTATTACAGAACTCTACGTTCAGCGGGTTGCCCAAAAATAAACGAGTGAAGAAATGTTGTCTGGGGACACCTTAAAATCACCATGTATGTTAAATATTTGGTTGATTATGTTTTAGTGTGCGGCTTTTTATGTAATGGTAACTTTTATTTTCTAGCGTGTATCGTTCTATGAAGTGTCGTAAATTAGGGGCACAATATTATCACAAAAGTTAAATTTTGGTAATTTTATTTATTTTAAAAGATTCTGAAAAACAATGGCGTTTTAAGTAGAAAGACTGTAATCAGGTGCACTGAAGACGTGACTGAGGTATCACCAGATGTAACGACACGAAAGAGAAGGCTTCCTCAAACTACTTATAATACATACACTGGAAATCAAAGTGGGCCACTCACATCAGTGTGCTAACAAGCACTCACTTGGGAAAATAGCATGTAAGCACACTGATATCAGTGTGCTTGCAAAGGCACATTGTTATATCTGTGTACTTGCAGGCAAGGTGCAATAACGGTGTGCTTAGCACACACTTCGATTTCTAGTGTACAAATGCAAAACGATTAAAGGCTTGCAAAGTACTTACGATTTGCATTACTGTACACTGTAAAAAAAATGACGGTGAAAACTACGGAAATCACCGTTAATTCCTTTAACGGTGTCCACCGTAGAATGGTACCTCCCTACTACGGCGCGCACCGTACTAGAAATTTTCGAATCCCCGTTACGGACTGACAAGTACGGCATCACTGTACTCAAAAAATGGGGTACGGAAGACCCGTACTTATGACCTTTAGCCACCGAAAATGAGGTACGGTGGCGCCGTACTCTGCACTCCGTAGTCAGTTTCTAAAACGAAAATACGGGACACCGTTGTTGGTTCCGTACTACGAGCTTGTTTTTTTTTTTACAGTGTAAGCACAGCTTATTGACTGTACAGTAGTCAAAAGGTTTCAGAAGAAATTTTAGTAACAAGTTAAGGAAGTGAATATATGGGTCATGCACGCTACAAGTACATGAGTATATTAGATAAAAATGATACTAAAATACAACTTCTATCAAAGATTACACGAAAAGCTTTGCTAATCATCAAGAGATTGCTACATAGAAGTAACCAATTAGAATTGTGAAATAAAGGAACTGAAAAAAATGGGTCTTGTACGAAGTACAAATAAGATAGATAAAAAAGATACTTAAATACAACTAAGTAAAAGTAAGATAGATAAAAAAAGATACTAAAATACAACCTTGAAGACCGCCAGAATCATGCAAGCAAAAGTCTGCCTAGCATTTATCACTTATCACAGATAAAATTATTTATCTTTGCATAACTGCGAGCAGAACCACTCTCCTTCTGGTGCTGCTTGTAAGTTGTAACAGCGGTAGTGAAACCAAAGGCAACAACGGTCACACATGACCATATTACGGTCAAAACATTCAGGGAGTCTGCACTTACAAAATAACGCAATCTTCACAACATCATCTTCCTACAGGGTTTTCTTTGGTCTACTGCTTATGGCTGGGAACCTGGTGAGCTTGCCTGCCCTTACACAACTCATCCAGTGTTCCCGCAGTTTACTCTGATCAAAGTCAATGAAACGTATCTCTGATGTGGAACAGAATTCTGTTGCCTGTGCAATCGCAAAAAGAGCGCAATCCACAGAGCCTCTTTGTTGCTGGCACGGTTTCCTACAGATTGTGATACTCTCTTCTTTCGAACAAGCAACCATAGCAACTTGGAGACACAAAAAGCTACTCAATTTAGTCTTCCGTAGAGAGTCAGGAACTATGGCAGTATTGGGAGATGCTGTAAAAAATAAGAGGTAACTAAAACAAGAATTGACAGAATAGTGTAAAAAATTACTGGCACGAAACTGAACATTTGCAAGCTTACCTGTTTGAAAGATGCATGTCACCCAATGCTGGTTGCCAGTATGCATGATTTGCACATAGTCCTTATCACCACATATAAGAATGGGGTACTGCAGCTCGTTTACAATCTCATTGTTGTGTCTCACAGGAAGTGGGGGGTTCAGCCCATGGAACTTGGCACCAAACTGTTCCTTAAGCATCGAACTCGCAATATTTACATGCTCATCAGACAGATAAGAGCCAGCATTAATTTCCATCAACGCAGACTCTGATAGGCCTAGCCCTGGAAGCAGCCATGTAATTTTCAGACAAAAAACATACATATGTTTGTTCAGACTGTAATATTAAAATAAAAGAAAAACAACCAACTTTGAGCAAATGAGCATTTATGGCACATGTATGTCTCACGACAAGTAGAGAAGGAGCAGGAGCCTTGGTGGACTAATCTCTCACAGCTAGAGCAAATTACACTGTTAAAAAAAACAACTAAAAATTCAGACAGTTTGGTCGGAAGCAAAATTACATACCTCAGTCTGAAAATTCAGACTAACATTTAGTCTGAAAATGATTTTCAGACATCAAGTCTGAATTTCAGTTTCATAACATTAAGTCTGAATATCTAGGATCTGTTTCAAAATTTTCAAAAAAAAATTGTTTACTTTGTCTTATTCTGTATTAGTTGTTGTACAAGTTACATCGCAGTTTTATTTTAATTTTATGTAGATATTTTACCGGACCTTACCTGGATTCGAACCCCAGACTTTCGGCTGAAAGTCCGACCTCCTTGACCACTCGGCTAAGTGGGCAGCGCTGCGAGGATTGGGTCGGATACCTGCCTCATGCAATCCGTGTGCTCTGTACTTTCCGTCGTAGAGAGCGCCCTGGCTACATGGCCTTATAGCATGACTTATTGTCTCTTCGGAAGTTTTATCAGAGAGTTCCCAAGGAAAATTATACTGATATTCTTTTTTTTTCGTTCGGTTTACAACCACAATTTCATGACTTTTTATATGATTTTTTGTTAATCAAATTGGTCGGTAAATTTATACGAAGTATTCAGCGTGCGTGATCGTCACATACAGTTTGGAAACAAACTGAAGTCAAGTATCGTTAATTCAGGTCGAAATGAACAAATTTTCGATAAATTTACTAAATATTCAGACTTATCTAGTCTGAAATACAAAACCATACCTCTGTATGAATGTGTACTCTGAATAGTCAGACTTTTTGGTCTGAATATCCGATTCTGACAAGTTCCTATGATTTTTTAGACACAAATCTTAAAATTTTGACGAATCAATCTGAAAACTCGTTTCAGACAGCCTAGTCTAAGAAAGTTAGTCTGAATTTTCAGTTTTTTTTTTAACAGTGTACTGAGGCATCTGCCCCTACTGGTTTTGAGCAAACTACGCAGCAACAAACATGATAAGCAGTAATGATCTGCTTGCAAAGCAGACAATAACAAGATTTGCAAATAATTTTCCAAGTTGCTGGTGGTTCTGAAAAATTTTGAGATGGGGAAGGCATGCTGCAACTGGTACTAGAATGGATAAGATGGGTGCAGTTTGAACATCTCACATCTGGATTCCCTTTTCCACAGACATTGCAGAGATCCTCACTTCTGAAATAAAAGTTCATTTGACATTCAAGTTTTATAAATGGTTTACTGTTCGTGTCATTGTTCATCAAGGAAGAAGAAATCAAAGCAAGAGAAAAAAATAGCACTTAAACTTTAAAATATTAGTCATAGAAAGAATTGAAAGAACCTTTCTGATTCCTTGGGTTTCTTATTGATATTCTGAGGTTGAGAATGTTGAGGCCTCTTTCTAACAACTGCAAAAAATAAGTTTCTTTTATAGATGTTTTTCGCATCTATCAATAATAAAAACCTCTACAATAGACAACCTCCACAAACTTACATTTCTGTGTTCCTAATATAGGAGAGGTACACATTTCCTCCCTGCTTTCAAGATCCTGCATCACACTTGTTCCTTCAGAATTCATATGGGTATGATGATCTGGAAAATACATTTACGAGTACACTGCCCGAAGCAAAACACTTTCAAAGTCAGCAAAAAATTTCAATACAAACAGCTCTGGTGGGACTATGGAATGCCACCTTCAAACATCAACAAAAAATTGTGAATTGCAAATGTAAACTACATTCTTCAACTGAAAAATGGTTCTTAGTACCTTCAATAGCATCAATACCTGGCACTTGGTCAACGATATTTCATATTAAATAACTTAAATAACTAAGAAAGCAATTAATGTAACTGGTTTGAACATACTTACTATTGGTACTAAACAACACTACAAACAGGATAATGGTTGTGGTTACTCACCGCATGTACAAAGAGGCCTTTTTTACCAGACCATTAAATAAAATGGTACTTTTCCCAAAAAAAGCTTATAATTGTTTTCACATTCACCAATGTAACATATAAATTATATTGGTTGTGAAACATTCCCAGAAATAAACCTGTATTCAGTTTAGAAATTTCAATCAATCAAATTAATTTCAAACAGTGTTCCAGTGCCAAATAAGTAACCCCACTTAAAAAGGACAGACACTCAAAAGAAACATGCAAACAAACAAACACAACTGCAGAAGCACACCACTATGCTCACATTTCTCCTGGAAATATTTCTAGAAAAAACAGCTTATTGTTTTAGAATTCCAAAAGCATTAAAAAAATAACAGAAAAGTAGTCACCTACTTCATATGTGACTACACTGCACTGGACACTGTGACTAACTACTGATCCATGCATTCTTTACCAATAAGAGGCTGCTGATCCGCAATAATACCAACTTCCATAGCTGCATAACAAAATGAACATGAGTAACAAAAATGGATTGGAAATTATACCAAAAAAGACAATTGGCATGAAACGACTTTTACCTGCACCAAAGATTTCATCAGCACCATCATTGAGCAGATCACTGAAGTCAGTACTAAGTAGATCATCTAATTGAGCCTGAGGTTCGTCAAAGATGAGGCGCTTAGAGCTATTAGAATGTCCCACTATAACAATGTCAGAAATGAAAATGAGTAAAATGTCAGAAACAAAATAAATTGACACACTAAATAGTCATGTTCAGGAAAGGAATAGATACCTTCGCAAAACATGTCAGTGATGAGACGATTAGGAGTCTTGGCTTTGCTTACTGGCACTAAGAGAGGTCAAAAAGTTAGTGAAGGAACAAAAAATGTGGGAAAAAGTTAATGCTTGTTGGTAGTAGAATTGAAAATTCCTCTTACCTTTCTTAGGTGTTTTATTGTCAAACCTAAAACGGGTAGTAGCCTTGACTTTGCTTAGTGGCACTGAGGGAGCTGAAACAGTGAAAGAAAGGCAACAAAATGTGGGACAAAATTAATGATTGTTACAAGTATAAGTGAAAATTAATCTTACCTTTCGTAGGTGTTTTTTTATCAAACCAATTCATCCACTTGCATTTTGGATCCTTCAAACTATTCCTGCATGTGTAAAACCTCCTCCCAAAATTGCCGTTTTCTCTTTTTCTTGTACGAATTCTGAAAATTACATGCACACTAAATCACTATAGATCACACCATACGGATAAGTTTTGACTTTGATACGGGTCTCAAAAGAATTTGTTTTTGAAGTGATGCAGAAACACTCCTAACAACCAACAGACCTCCTTAACTAATGCTACACTGTTCAACTGACACACACTTACAAGTGTTGAACACAGTGTTGAACACTTTAAGATGCTTGGTTAAGAGACCCATGTATTTTATATGAGGCATCAAGTGTTAGACCGATATGTTGGCCGGCAGAATGTGTCAACTAATGTGTTCAACACTTTTGTCCCCAATGGAATACACGGGCTTTTTAACCAAGCATCAGAAAGTGTGTTCAACACTTGTAAGTGTGTGTCAGTTGAACACTTTTGATTACAGTGTATGTAAACACACAACACACACACACAAAAAAATGCTGTTGACATACTCACAAAATGGCCACCATTCCACATGCATGGCAGGTTTTGGGTGGTATTATTTCTGTTTCTAATCTATCTAAAGCATTTGCACCCTGCTCAATTGTTGTTGAAGTGAACCATTCTGCAAAAGTGCTGTCGTTTGTGGTTCTGAAAATATTCTTTTCAGGGGATTGAACAGAAGTTATAGCAACACTGTGGTCATCATGATCATCATGATCAGAATCGATGGTCAAATCTGGATTTCAGAAAAGTAGTTTTAACACAGTATGAAGACAATTAGAAACAAATTTGGAAAATTAAAATATAGGATACTATTACCAATGGTTTCTCCTACTGCTCCGCTCCGTTTGGTTCAACTCGTCAGTCGTCTTCTGGGCAAATGCTTTCGGTAATTTGTTGCCATGTGATTGCACTTATTCATTTCAACCCCTATCTCTATATAAAAAATAAAACAGTATCATTCAGAGTGCTCCTATCTTACTTTCCCTTCCCTCTGTGAGCTGTTCTGCCAGTGCCAGTACTGACCTCAACTCCGGGTCAATAGCAGAAATTCAAGTAATATGGTTTAGTCAGGAATACAACGCGTGTTTCAAGAGAAAGAGTTTAGGGAACTGGAAACACATCAGAGACGGGATGCATCTGCACTAGAATACAGAGTGTGTGATATTCTCTCGACAAATGATAAACTGCAAGCTAGCAATACAGGCAACTATTTATTCAGTAAAAATTTTGGCTCATGCTTCAACGCTCTTACCATGGTCATCATATCTGTATCGACAATGACAGCGACGAGGCGAGAGGAACCGATGAAACAAAACAAACAATTAATTAACATTTTTTTAATGCTTATCAAGGCGCTGCAGACGATCCCCCGTCCCACGATCATCTTGATTTTCAAAATCGCCGCTGGAGCGTGGCAGCAGCCAATTGTGTCGTCGGGAGCGGTATGAGAAACTGCTCGGACCGCCAATGTATATTTCGTAATATTTGACATTTGTTTATTATTTTTTGATATATTTTGAAAAATATTGTAAAAAAATAATAAGATATTAGCTTCCGGTGAGGGGACCTTCCGGATGTTTCCCCTTTTTTTACGGGAAGATCATATAATATGGGTAGATTCCTGAAGGTCCCCTCACCGGAAGGTCCCCCCCCCCTAATATTTTATTATTTTTTAACAATATTTTTCTAAAAATATTAAAAAATAATTAAAAATTGTTAAATATTACAAAATATACATTGGCGGGCCGAGTAGTTTCTCATACCGCTCCCGACGATGCGATCGGCTGCTGCCGCGCTCCAGCGGCGATTTTGAAAACCAAGATGATCGTGGGTGGGACGGGGGATCGTCTGCAGCGCCTCGATAAGAATTTAAAAAAAAAAAATTAATTCTTTTTTTCGTCGGTTCCTCTCGCCTCGTCGCTGGCATTGTCGATACAGATATGATGACCATATTGTAAGAGCATTTCGAATCTAGAAAGCTTTAACCTGTTGGAAACTAATGATAAAGTTTCTGGACAAAACGATGAACCTTAGCCATAACCTCTTTATTTGGCTCACACAAACTGTCTTTGCTGTGGGCGTTTATTTCTGCATCCGTTCTGCGCCGGTCGGTTTGGTTCACCTGGTCAGTCGTCTTCTGGGCAAATGCTTTCGGTAATTTGTTTGCCATGTGATTGAAGTTATTCATTTCAACGCCTATCTCTACATAAAAAATAAAGCAGTGCCATTCAGAGTGCTCCTATTTAACTTTCCCTTTCCTCTGTGAGCTGTTCTGCCAGTGCCAGTACTGACCTCAACTCCGGGTCAATAGCAGAAATTCAAGTAATATGGTTTAGTCGTGAATACAACGCGTGTTTCAAGAGAAAGGGTTGAGGAAACTGGAAACACATCAGAGACGGGATGCATCTGCACTAGAATACAGAGTGTGTTGGAGGAATTAGACTGAGTGAAGCCGATGCCGATAGTCAACTGTTGTGCACGTTCCTTTTACCGCGTTTGGGAGATGACCCCGCGGGCCCCGCGGAAGTGTGCCCGGCGAAGTGACTTGACGCGGATCGCGATGCCGCGAGTGCCCCGCGATGGGGGTGACTCGCGAGGACACTCGCGAAGCACCCTCGCGGGTGGGGTGACTCTCCCGAGGACATCGCGAAGTGACCACGAGGGACCGCGGGGTAGTTCGCATCACATCACATCGCATCACCCAATGCCCCCCCCCCCCCCCTCCCATCAAAAGAAAGTGATGTGATGTGATGTGACGTGTCTGATGTGTCTATTGTGGATCCACCTTTACAGACCCGTTTTGAATTAAAACGAATCATTAGACGACAGGGGTTGGGCGAAACAAATAGAAGGGAGAAGAATTCGAAAGGCCGGCAGTATAATGGTGAGGTTACCAAAACAATTGACCCGGCCTCCCGTCTACCTCATGGACTGGTAGCGTGTTAGCCTCGCACCAGCCCCAAGACAACTCGCACGTTGACACGAATGACCACAGACTTTCGACGGCACTCTGGCACGTTTTCGGGTCGGACGACGACAAGCAGAAGGCATTTAGAAAGAAGTCTGAAAACTTTTATTTGAGCAACATCAGAGGGAGAAAGGCTGATGTTTAGAGTCGATCGTGGTCTTTGATGCAGGAATAATATTTGAAATACCCCAGCCGGCACGATCGATGCCAGGACTGGCCGTAAAAGTTAGTTATTCTGTCGTGTTGAAAGTGCATCTGAGGGTTATGGGCGACGCATATTTATTTAATTTACCGGGAAACCAAATTCGAGCGCCAATAAGTTAATAGTGTTCTGAGTCTACTGAAAAAAGCCCTTTCCGATGGTATACTTGAGTGACTCATCGGCTCTGAGTCACTGCTCTATACTATTACCCATATTTCTTGCGTGCGAACCTTACCGAAACCCTTTAAACTTATTAGGAAACATGCAGTGCTGCAGGTGCTGCACGGTGGCATGCGTGTTCGTGAATTATGTTGCTTAATATTTTGTTGCTGGGGTGAACCATTATTTGTGTACATTTTTTAGGGATACTGTTCCACAAATGCACTGATTTTCCCTTCTTTGTCAATGAAGAGAAACTGTCCGTAAATCAGCTGTATTGTACAAATCGAGTTGAGCTCTTTACTAAGTTGAGCATACAGTCAGTAAAGGCACTATACGACCGTGAAATATCCTGACGGCAACTTTTTGAATTAGGGTGAAATCACGTCCTGGATCTATCACTAGTTTATTGGTCACACCACACAAGACGAGCGCAGCGACAACGACGCAGCAGGAGCGACACGCAGCGCAACCGGACGCGGCTACTACGACGTGCCAGTTTCCCAATCTAGATGATGTCAGTGAAGGTGGTGAGCGCAAGACTCCCGTCTGATTCTCCGCGCGTGTCGAGAACAACCCGCGCGCCAGCCGCGCGGTGCTGGTACGCACTCTATCGGACGGGCGCCGAAGCGTGCGCGCGCCGCACCGCGCCGGCCGCGCGCGCGCCGAGATAGACGCTGGGGCTTTAGCTCACACTATCCCTTGCAGAATCAGTTGTTGGTGACAGTAGCAGTACGGTGACTCGCTGGCGAGTAGTACGATGACTGTATGATATCTCATCCCCTAGGAGGCCATAGATCGTTCGTCACCGAAAGCGAAATGCCTAGTAGATTAACGACGCCCAAGTAGTTCACGCGTTAGCCGCTGCGGTCAGGCCGAGCGCCACTCACAGTATTGTATGCTAGCAGCGCTTACTGCGAATAATACGCAGTTTGGAGCCGCAGTTCTAAACAATTACCAACTATTCTTCAAAAATTCACGGTCAAAAATCTGAAAAAATAAATAAAAGTTTTTAGTTTTATGAATATTGACAAAATATAGGTAAGGAAAACTGCAGGAAATAATCGAGTACGTACCTTGAAGACATGTACAACAAGCTTGCGTGCCCTTTGAAGTGGCGTGCAATGCACAATCCATTAATCTGTAGGAGACACAGACACATTCTCATAATTTCTTAGTTTAACAGTTAAATAGTTCAAACGTATGAAGCCCATGACAATAATTACTAGTCTTTTTATCTGCCATGAAACTGTTGACAAATAAGCGTCCCGTCTGCAAGGGGAGCGAGAGCGGGCGTTACGTCAGAGGGCATACCAAAACGGAGAGGAGTTCCAACTGGTTCCAACCTAACGGAGTAAAAATTAATTAAATATCTCCAATATCAATTCAAATGGTGATAATGTTTCTATTTCAAGTCTTTTGACACAAATTAGAAATATTTATTTTATTGCGGTAGAAATCTACACAGAAAAATTAACATCGCCGAAGTTACTTTTGCTACTTTGTTGGTACTACTACTTGGCGTCACGCGGTAAAATGAGCCATATTTGCTCGACCAACATTCGGCGCAAACAAGAAGGAGCGAGCAGCGTGTTAGGAAATTCAAGGTGACCTGGCCCCGAAAACATTACGATTCATTCTAAATCAAGAGAATCAATATAATCGAGATACAAGCGCGTTGCTTCACTCTTGCAAGTATTATTTATGGATCACGGTAGTTGAAGTTAAAAGGTAGTCATGGGTTTAACGAGTGATCTCTTAACGTTCGCCTGAATATCCTTCTCAGCCTATTATCCACAATCTTAACGATTCACAATGGATTTAAAGCAATCTATAAAAGATATTATCTCGGAAGCAGTACCGGGAAATGATGCCATAATTTAGTAAGGCAGATGTCATAGCTGATCCTCTGGTAGATGAGCTTCAAATGGATTCTTCCGTTCAGCTATACCAGCTTGAGGCATCAGACTTGAATCCAATTTTTTCAATTTGAAATAGCCGGACTCTTGTGAATGCACTAAAGGTTGAGTACTTTCTATGGCAAGATGGTCAAATGTCAGAAAACTGATATATAAATTTGACAAACCGTGAGAGATTTACGAAGCCGACCGTAAAATGGAGGTTTCGCGCAGCTTAATAATAATGAGCCCCATAAGCTCTCGGCCTAACCCCAAACGCAATTTAAATTGTGCAGTGCACACTTTCTTTTTGATTCGCACAGGGCGGGTACGCCAATGTTCCGGAAAGTGTCTGACGTGTAACGCTGTTCAAAAGTGGGCGCGGGGGTCGGGGAGGGGTGGGGGGCATACGCGCGGAACGTACCAATTTACGAAACTGCTACAGTCGCTCCATCGAGCCGGTGCACCTCTTATAACGTTCTGTAATTTCATGGGAAATTTTTCCACCATGGGGTGTCTTGACACCATGCCAGAAAATAAAACTTTCGTGGGAACTGCTACCCCCATGGTGTTTCCTTTTGCATGGGACTTGAAAATCCCCGTGGGGTTTTGATGGAGTTTTGCCCTGGGATGGGGAAGGCATGGCATACCATTACTAATATCAAAAATTTCTAATTTCCAGAATTAAAAAAGAAGAAAGAAAGGGAATGTGGGGAAGAAGAGGAAGATATCTCACTGCAGTCAGGGTCCACCCCCACTCCACCATCAGGAAATAATCATCCTGGTACAGCTACAAGACAGGTACAAGCTAGACGTAATGCTCAAAGAGACTGGGATTTTCACATAGACTGGAGTGATATCTACAAAATTCATAAAAGATTAAAAACACAGCTAATGAGTGGAAAGAAATTAAAAAAAATCAGTCAAACTGGAAATAGTGAGAAGACTAGTAAGACAAGTAAGGAATCGACTCCCTGGGGCACACAGGTCAGTCTTTAGACAAATTGCCATGGATGTGAAGAAAAAGTACCCAGTTACATTTTCAAGTGAGTTAGCTCATGGAAAAATTTCTAAGCACAGCTTGTGCAAGAGAATGCAGGATAGGTTTGGCAATGTAAAGCGAAAGAAGAGATCCACAACATTAGAGACCGAGGCTTCAGCAATAAAAGCTGCGTATGGTTGTCAAAAATGGGGGGTCTTTTCTGTCTCCCAGGGAGAGACAGAAGAGAGCTTAAGAGAAATTCAGGAAGATTTAAAAAATCACTTTGAAACAGTCAGGCCAGAAGTTTGGGATATGGAAATAGTCAGTGAATTGATGGCCAAAACATACTGTAATCAGAGGCATGATATTAATGAGCAGGCCAAACTCATAGAAAAGGCAAGGAAAGAGAGCAGAAAAAGGAAAGCAACAGAAGAGTTGGAAACTGTACTTACCAATACAGAAGAGCTGAGGAACAAATGGCCATTCTTATTTCAGCCGAGGGGCATGTTGGAACATTTTTCTGTGTTGACTGGGGTAGATGCAACTAAAGTGACAACTGCCTATGTGCACTCCCAAGAAATTAAGAAAATGATAAAATTTTTGTTCAAAACTGGTGACAAGGAGTCACATACTTTTCAAAGAATTAAGAGGAGGTTCAAAAATTCCGAACTGGATGATGATGAGAGAAGACAGGCAGCCCTCATCTCTCTACTTATTCACCGGTTCAAGGAGTCAAAGAGTGGCTTGTTTTTGATGGTTGATGTAAGTTCTTTACAAAATTTTACATCTTATGTGGTGCTATTATTTGCTGCCTTATTGTTGTCTACATGCTCTTAATAATTTTGCAGGAAAACGCTCGAGAGGATGATATTTCTCATTTGATACAAATACCCCAAACTCCGAGACTGATTATAACAGGTTTGCACTTTTTCCACGAACAACCCATTAAATTCTAACAATTTTTTTTTTCTCTTACTTGAAATAAATTTATTTCCTCCCAGGAAACAACCTATTTGAACCTAAAAAAACTATTTTCTTCACCATGGACTCGGTCATGAGAGTATAAGGGGGATGGAGACGAAACGGCCGGTCCGCCTGGGCCTGCATGGCCTAATATTTGTCACATTTTCTCCTCAACGCGTGAATCTATCGAAAAAACTCAAACACCATTGTGAAGAGCAAGGTTGAATGTATGGCCGCGTAAAGTTTCACCTCGATCGGTGACGTCCTTCCGCCTCTACCCCGCGCTCTTCCTCGTACCGCGCCTGTTATACAGGGATTGGGTTGGGGCGGCCTGCGCTAAGCGGCAAGAAACGTTCCGCTGCGAATTTCCCCAAAACGCCGAAAAAAGTGTTTTCAGTGACTGATATCACCCTACTATTGCATAAAATAATTTTTGCAAGTGTTTTAGAACCTAACTTGTCGCTAAAATCCTGAAACAAAAAAGGTCATGAAAAGAGCAGCCCGTAATGCAAAACAAATTAGACTGGAAGGGAGAGATAAGAGTGTTTCTAGCACAACTGCATCTACATCTTCCTCTCCCAACGATTTTGATACTTACTTTGAAGAGAAGGGTGATGGGGATGAGGAAGACGCTCCTCCACCATCAAAGGTGAAGGTTAAAGCTTCTGCCGACGATGACGATGTTAAATTGCCAGTCAGATTCACCAAAAGTCAGAAAACAGTATCACAAACCAGACTTGACTTATCAGAAACTGCAGTAGTCGGGCAGAGGTATGGGTTAAGTTTACGGGCTACTGCTCATGTTAGTTCTTCCGTGCTGCTTGCAGCAGGTATAATTTCCCCAGAAGCTTCTGTAAAGATAAAAGAAACTCTCGTTATTGATAAGAATAAGATTAAGCGGGAGAACGATAAAGTGGGTTCAAAATTAAAGCAGGAAGCACGCAACGAGGATGCTGTCCGTGGTTTATATTTCGATGGCCGAAAGGACGAAATATTGACATCCTCTGGATTTGAGAAAGAGGAACACATCTCTTTGGTGTCTGAACGAGGTTCTAAATACATAGGCCATGTTGCTCCAACATCAAGCTCTGCTCTTGACGCGCGTGATTCTATTTACCAGTATGTGACAAGAGAGCTCAATTGTGGTTTTGATGAAGTAGTCGTCGTTGGTTGCGATTGCACCAATACAAATACGGGTTGGAAGGGAGGCATTATTCGTCTCCTTGAGGAAAAACTTGACCGGCCATTGCAATGGGCTTTGTGTTTATTGCATTTCAATGAGCTACCATTCAGACATTTATTCATAGCTATTGACGGACCCACTGCTGGTCCTAATAAATCTCGGGGCCAATTGGGTCACAGCTTTCATCTTGCGAGACACTCGCCATTGTCAAATTTAAATCTGTAAAGTGTGACTTACCTGAGATGGACCCCACGGATCTCAGCAATGATCAAAGGTACATGTATGAAATAGCAGATGCCATACGCTGTGGGGAATGCTCTCCTGAACTTGCGTCTCGCCTGATAGGTCCCATTAATATGGCTCGCTGGCTAACAACTGCAAACAGAGTCCTAAGGTTGTATATTTCCACTAAAAGGCCCACAAACAAACTAAATTTAGTAGTTCAATATCTACTAACAGTAAACTTACCTTTATGGTTCAGGATCAGACGAAACAAGTCCATCGGTGATGGTTGCCGGCACCTCTTCCAAGCCATCTAACTGCCTAGTTTTCTTCCCTTGAAGTATCGAGAAGTGGTGAACTCAACCATTCAGACCAACGCCTTCTTTGCTATGCCAGAAAATTTGCTCCTTGGAATGGTAACGGATTCTAGGCTTACCGTTCGCCAAGATGCTCTCACTAAAATCCTGCAAGCAAAACAAGAGACACAGTTAACTACAGTTAGATTCAACATTGTTCCCAAGATCGATTTTGAAGCAAATGATTACACTGATATGATAAAATGGGATCAAACAGACGTTTCACTTACCTTACCTCCTGTTTTGATGCACATACCAGAAGATGAACTTACCTGTAAGCTTTCCATGGCTGATGGCTTAGTACCAGACTGGGAATTCACGTCCTTTCCCTGCGACACTGTAGCAGTTGAAAGAACTGTTAAGCTAGTCACGGAGGTATCGAAGCGAGTCATCGGCCCTGATGCTCGAGATAGACAGATACGCTCTACACTACTCTCTCGAAAGGCTGTCCCTTCGTTTGGCAGTAAGAAAGACTTTGTAGGTGCAATTGACGACAAGAAGTCGTAATTAACACGCCCTGTGTATGGTTGGTTGGTTGGTTGGGCAGGGCGTGGGTGGAGCCCGATGTGCAACCACCTCCACGTGGTGGGCTCTGGGTCACTCTTAATAGCGCAACTGAGTGAGCTAGGAGCTGCATGATCAATTGTACGTTTTCCTAAAAAAAACACGTAATTTAAGCTTTTTCCCCTGCTTAGGGATTTGGCTAGGGGTAACTTTGGCGACCCGATATGGACTTCCGGGTACCTTTTGATGACTTTTCATCGTAAAGGCACCCTCAGAACGTGTTAGTAGCGATTTGAAGGTCATTTTCGCAAAACCCTAAACTTTAGTGTTTTAAGGTAAAAATTCGAAATTCCAGCTCTATAGAACGGGCAGAAGATATTAACCGATTTGAAAATTTCAAACGCCATTGTGTTTCGCATGTGCCAGGGACAATTTTCCGCACCCAGGCGTTTTCGTGACGAACAAAAGTGTTTTTTCAGCCCACCCTGATGCGCGTGCTCCGTAATGTGTCGCGCGTGCAAAGGTGTGCACGCCTCTTCTCACTCGAGTCGTCCCCTGATGACCACCTCAACAGAACACGATTTCCCGGTCTTGGGGCTGTGGGAATTCTAGCGCCGAAAACCGTTTTTCTGTACGGCGTCGGGTTCCCGAGATACGAGGGCGTACCACGACGTACCGGGAGCTCCGCGCCAAGAATACGTTTACATTTTGGAGGCCAAAGTGACCCTGGCGCTTTTCTCTTTGGGTGTCCGGGACTTTTGATTTCAAAATTACGTTCCAAAGGCTGTGACGCTTCTATAAACCCCTTTAACACCCCACTGCCACCCGGCATTGGGGTTTGACGGCGTCCTAAAACTGTGCATTCCTGTATATATGTTGTGTTCAACAGCAGCAGCTGTCGTCAGGAGAATATTTGCAGTGTTGGCATGGCGCTCTTTCTCAGCTTCTGTCAAAGCTATTCTTCTCAAGGGAAAGTACAGTTTAGCGAAATGGGAGCAGCGCCACTTACGCCCAGACACTAGTTTCACACAAGATGTAGACCGAAATGTATCCACATACCTACATTCATGGAATGGGTTTCTATCAATTTCCCCACCTTTACAGGTGGCCCAAGCGATGTGGAACTTTTCATCATCGTAACCACTGCATACTTGCATCTTCCACACTGAGTTCACAATAGATATAATTCTATCAGCTGTTGAGTTGATTGTTGCGGTATCACCGGGATAATTCTGGCCAGAAAAATTTTCTGGCCAGAAAAAACAAATTCTGGCCAGAAAAAGTTTATCCACGATCCAAGAATACATAAGAAAAGCTGTATAAAATTCTCAAGATAATACTGAACATGTGTCAACGTGCCCTCTAAACATCCCTTACCACCGCCACATTTAATTCAGCAAGAGGGCTGACCAATTGGCCCAAATCTACCAAATTTTGAACTTTTTAACGCTTAAGGCTATCCAGAAACCAAACCTAGCTGTATAAAATTCTGAAATTTATACTAGACATGGGTCAACATGCCCTCCAAACATCCCGTACCACCGCGACATTTAATTCAGCAAGGGGGCTGACCAATTGGCCCAAATCTACCAAATTTTGAACTTTTTAACACTTTAGGCTATCCAGAAACCAAACCTTGCTGTATAAAATTCTAAAATTTATACTGGACATGTGTCAGCATGCCCTCCAAACATCCCGTACCGCCGTGCCATTTTATTCAGCAAGGGGGCTGACCAATTAGCTCAAATCTACCAAATTTGGAATTTTTTAACGCCTTAAGCCATCCAGAAACCAAACCTTGCTGTATAAAATTCCGAAATTTATACTGAACATGTGTCAGCATGCCCTCCAAACATCCCATACCACCGTGCCATTTTATTCAGCAAGGGGGCTGACCAATTAGCTCAAATCTATCAAATTTGGAATTTTTTAACGCCTTAAGCCATCCAGAAACCAAACCTTGCTGTATAAAATTCCGAAATTTATACATAACATGTGTCAACATGCCCCCCAAACATCCCGTACCGCCGTGACATTTTATTCAGCAAGGGGGCTGACCAATTAGCTCAAATCTACCAAATTTGGAATTTTTTAACGCCTTAAGCCATCCAGAAACCAAACCTTGCTGTATAAAATTCCGAAATTTATACTGAACATGTGTCAGCATGCCCTCCAAACATCCCGTACCACCGTGACATTTTATTCAGCAAGGGGGCTGACCAATTGGCCCAAATCTACCAAATTTTGAACTTTTTAACGCTTTAGGCTATCCAGAAACCAAACCTTGCTGTATAAAATTCTGAAATTTATACTAGACATGGGTCAACATGCCCTTCAAACATCCCGTACCACCGCGACATTTTATTCAGCTAGGGGGCTGACCAATTGGCCCAAATCTACCAAATTTTGAACTTTTTAACACTTTAGGCTATCCAGAAACCAAACCTTGCTGTATAAATTTCTGAAATATATACTGGACATGTGTCAGCATGCCCTCCAAACATCCCGTACCACCGTGCCATTTTATTCAGCAAGGGGGCTGACCAATTAGCTCAAATTTATCAAATTTGGAATTTTTAAACGCCTAAAGCCATCCAGAAACCAAACCTTGCTGTATAAAATTCCGAAATTTATACTGAACATGTGTCAACATGCCCTCCAAACATCCCGCACCACCGCGACATTTTATTCAGCAAGGGGGCTGCCCAATTAGCCCAAATCTACAAAATTTGGAATTTTTTAACGCTTTAGGCTATCCAGAAACCAAACCTTGCTGTATAAAATTCCGAAATTTATACTGGACATGGGTCAACATGCCCTCCAAACATCATGTACCACCGCGACATTTTATTTAGCAAGGGGGCTGCCCAATTAGCCCAAATCTACCAAATTTGGAATTTTTTAACGCTTTAGGCTATCCTGAAACCAAACCTTGCTGTATAAAATTCCGAAATTTTTACTGAACATGTGTCAGCATGCCCTCCAAACATCCCGTACCACCGCGACATTTTATTCAGCAAGGGGGCTGACCAATTGGCCCAAATCTACCAAATTTTGAACTTTTTAACGCTTTAGGCTATCCAGAAACCAAACCTTGCCGTATAAAATTCTGAAATTTATACTGGACATGTGTCAGCATGCCCTCCAAACATCCCGTACCACCGTGCCATTTTATTCAGCAAGGGGGCTGACCAATTAGCTCAAATCTATCAAATTTGGAATTTTTTAACGCCTTAAGCTATCCAGAAACCAAACCTTGCTGTATAAAATTCCGAAATTTATACTTAACATGTGTCAACATGCCCCCCAAACATCCCGTACCGCCGTGACATTTTATTCAGCAAGGGGGCTGACCAATTAGCTCAAATCTACCAAATTTGGAATTTTTTAACGCCTTAAGCCATCCAGAAACCAAACCTTGCTGTATAAAATTCCGAAATTTATACTGAACATGTGTCAGCATGCCCTTCAAACATCCCGTACCACCGTGACATTTTATTCAGCAAGGGGGCTGACCAATTGGCCCAAATCTACCAAATTTTGAACTTTTTAACGCATTAGGCTATCCAGAAACCAAACCTTGCTGTATAAAATTCTGAAATTTATACTAGACATGGGTCAACATGCCCTCCAAACATCCCGTACCACCGCGACATTTTATTCAGCAAGAGGGCTGACCAATTGGCCCAAATCTACCAAATTTTGAACTTTTTAACGGTTAAGGCCGTCCAGAAACCAAACCTTGCTGTATAAAATTCCGGAATTTATACTGAACATGTGTCAGCATGCCCTCCAAACATCATGTACCACCGCGACATTTTATTCAGCAAGGGGGCTGCCCAATTAGCCCAAATCTACTAAATTTGGAATTTTTTAACGCTTTAGGCTATCCTGAAACCAAACCTTGCTGTATAAAATTCCGAAATTTTAACTGAACATGTGTCAGCATGCCCTCCAAACATCCCGTACCACCGCGACATTTTATTCAGCAAGGGGGCTGACCAATTGGCCCAAATCTACCAAATTTTGAACTTTTTAACGCTTTAGGCTATCCAGAAACCAAACCTTGCCGTATAAAATTCTGAAATTTATACTGGACATGTGTCAGCATGCCCTCCAAACATCCCATACCACCGTGCCATTTTATTCAGCAAGGGGGCTGACCAATTAGCTCAAATCTATCAAATTTGGAATTTTTTAACGCCTTAAGCTATCCAGAAACCAAACCTTGCTGTATAAAATTCCGAAATTTATACTTAACATGTGTCAACATGCCCCCCAAACATCCCGTACCGCCGTGACATTTTATTCAGCAAGGGGGCTGACCAATTAGCTCAAATCTACCAAATTTGGAATTTTTTAACGCCTTAAGCCATCCAGAAACCAAACCTTGCTGTATAAAATTCCGAAATTTATACTGAACATGTGTCAGCATGCCCTCCAAACATCCCGTACCACCGTGACATTTTATTCAGCAAGGGGGCTGACCAATTGGCCCAAATCTACCAAATTTTGAACTTTTTAACGCTTTAGGCTATCCAGAAACCAAACCTTGCTGTATAAAATTCTGAAATTTATACTAGACATGGGTCAACATGCCCTCCAAACATCCCGTACCACCGAGACATTTTATTCAGCAAGAGGGCTGACCAATTGGCCCAAATCTACCAAATTTTGAACTTTTTAACGGTTAAGGCCGTCCAGAAACCAAACCTTGCTGTATAAAATTCCGGAATTTATACTGAACATGTGTCAGCATGCCCTCCAAACATCATGTACCACCGCGACATTTTATTCAGCAAGGGGGCTGCCCAATTAGCCCAAATCGACCAAATTTGGAATTTTTTAACGCTTTAGGCTATCCTGAAACCAAACCTTGCTGTATAAAATTCCGAAATTTTTACTGAACATGTGTCAGCATGCCCTTCAAACATCCCGTACCACCGCGACATTTTATTCAGCAAGGGGGCTGACCAATTGGCCCAAATCTACCAAATTTTGAACTTTTTAACGCTTTAGGCTATCCAGAAACCAAACCTTGCTGTATAAAATTCTGAAATTTATACTGGACATGTGTCAGCATGCCCTCCAAACATCCCGTACAGCCGTGCCATTTTATTCAGCAAGGGGGCTGACCAATTAGCTCAAATCTATCAAATTTGGAATTTTTTAACGCCTTAAGCCATCCAGAAACCAAACCTTGCTGTATAAAATTCCGAAATTTATACTTAACATGTGTCAACATGCCCCCCAAACATCCCGTACCGCCGTGACATTTTATTCAGCAAGGGGGCTGACCAATTAGCACAAATCTACCAAATTTGGAATTTTTTAACGCCTTAAGCCATCCAGAAACCAAACCTTGCTGTATAAAATTCCGAAAATTATACTGAACATGTGTCAGCATGCCCTCCAAACATCCCATACCACCGTGCCATTTTATTCAGCAAGGGGGCTGACCAATTAGCTCAAATCTATCAAATTTGGAATTTTTTAACGCCTTAAGCCATCCAGAAACCAAACCTTGCTGTATAAAATTCCGAAATTTATACATAACATGTGTCAACATGCCCCCCAAACATCCCGTACCGCCGTGACATTTTATTCAGCAAGGGGGCTGACCAATTAGCTCAAATCTACCAAATTTGGAATTTTTTAACGCCTTAAGCCATCCAGAAACCAAACCTTGCTGTATAAAATTCCGAAATTTATACTGAACATGTGTCAGCATGCCCTCCAAACATCCCGTACCACCGTGACATTTTATTCAGCAAGGGGGCTGACCAATTGGCCCAAATCTACCAAATTTTGAACTTTTTAACGCTTTAGGCTATCCAGAAACCAAACCTTGCTGTATAAATTTCTGAAATATATACTGGACATGTGTCAGCATGCCCTCCAAACATACCGTAACACCGTGCCATTTTATTCAGCAAGGGGGCTGACCAATTAGCTCAAATTTATCAAATTTGGAATTTTTAAACGCCTAAAGCCATCCAGAAACCAAACCTTGCTGTATAAAATTCCGAAATTTATACTGAACATGTGTCAACATGCCCTCCAAACATCCCGCACCACCGCGACATTTTATTCAGCAAGGGGGCTGCCCAATTAGCCCAAATCTACAAAATTTGGAATTTTTTAACGCTTTAGGCTATCCAGAAACCAAACCTTGCTGTATAAAATTCCGAAATTTATACTGGACATGGGTCAACATGCCCTCCAAACATCATGTACCACCGCGACATTTTATTTAGCAAGGGGGCTGCCCAATTAGCCCAAATCTACCAAATTTGGAATTTTTTAACGCTTTAGGCTATCCTGAAACCAAACCTTGCTGTATAAAATTCCGAAATTTTTACTGAACATGTATCAGCATGCCCTCCAAACATCCCGTACCACCGTGACATTTTATTCAGCAAGGGGGCTGACCAATTAGCTCAAATCTACCAAATTTTTAATTTTTTAACGCCTTAAGCCATCCAGAAACCAAACCTTGCTGTATAAAATTCCGAAATTTATACTGAACATGTGTCAGCATGCCCTCCAAACATCCCGTACCACCGTGACATTTTATTCAGCAAGGGGGCTGACCAATTGGCCCAAATCTACCAAATTTTGAACTTTTTAACGCTTTAGGCTATCCAGAAACCAAACCTTGCTGTATAAAATTCTGAAATTTATACTAGACATGGGTCAACATGCCCTCCAAACATCCCGTACTACCGCGACATTTTATTCAGCAAGGGGGCTTAGCCCAGGACCATTAGGATTTGACCCGGACAAAATTTGCAACAGTGGGGAACTTTCAGGGCTTGTAGTAGGTGGTCTTGGGAGTACTCCCACCGAGTTCCCCTAAAATCGGTCCACCCGTTCACCCGTGAGGGCCGTTCAAAGTCCGCCATTTTGGATTTCTAACCTGAAACGGTTTTTCGCCTATATCTTCTAAACTTTTTGTGGCATCGAAGTGAGCTAGTGCTCATATTGTTTCTTACACTCTGTTCTACAGGAATGATTAAATGCATTTTCCTCTAAAATCTGTCGTACACTGCTAAAAAAATACAAATGCTGGAAGTTTTGAATTTTTTAAAACTCATAATTTTCTTTTCGGTCGATTTGCGGGAAAATGACTGCTCCAATCGAAAAATTATGTTTTCTAAATGTTAAAGAGCGTTTCCTAAGGATTTTAAATCACATAAGGAAGTCTTTGTTACGTTCACTAGTCCCCGCCAGAGAGACTCGAACGCTCGACCGCGCAGCTTTGGACTGCCTGCCCGACGACGGCTAGCGGCTGGCGGCTCTGGGATATTTCTCAGAATATATCCTAAAATAACAGAGATACAGAGGTCATCGGAAGCGCAAATTGAACCTCGCACTAAAATAGATCAGACTACGTCGACTTTTAAGGATATTTTTCACTCTTCATGAGGCCGGGCGCTTTTGACGCGTGGGGTGCGGTCAGGCTCGTTGGGAAAATTGGTGTTTTGAGAGATACAGTGTGGTTTATGAGTATTTTGAATCCTTACAGAATCAGCAACACCGGGGAACTTTTACAGCTTGTTGTAGACAGTTTTGGGAGTCCCCCCACCAAGTTCCCCTAAAATTGGACTGATCGTTCACCCGTGACGGGTGTTCACAATTCATAGTTTTTGTTCTCTTTGGAGTAAAAAGGATTTGGGCTCTAACTTCTTATCTATACATGCTATTGGGGCGTTCGAGTGCCCCATTTGCTTTACTATAAGCGCGCAACATAATTGATTATCAGTGCTTTTTACGAAAAACAATTCGTTCGCTTTAAAAAAGCAAAACTGTCAAAAATATAATTTTTTAAAAAACCTCAAATATTGTATTCCACTCATTTGCCAAAAACTGACTAATCTAATCGAAAACTTGCAACAAACGAATGTTGTAGAGTGATTCGTAACGATTCAGAATCACATACTGAAGGCTTAGTTTGCTTTAAACCGTCGCTGCTAGTGGGACGCGAACGCGCGTCCACGCGACCACGAACTGTCTTCCTGCAAGCTACTTGAGGCCGCCCGGGCAGGGGTTTCTTCGAATATCTCCGGAACTATGTGAGATAGAAAAGTGATCGAAAGTGCAGTTTACTCCTCGTCGTATTGGGTATGTAAGCAACTTAATCATGCCCTCTGTCGTCTCGAGCCCAACTCCACACACTTCCTAACAACGGCGTTGTAAAAAGAAATAAATTCACCGAGAGATTGTTTTTTCTGCCGTAATTTTGGGTTTATTTGTGCTGAAAACGATTTCATGTGATCAAATAATTTTGCGCGACAATTACTTTAAAAATTGTCATGACCTATGTTCAGTAAAAGTGAAGAATACGCCGTCGAACCGTAAAAATAGTCAAAAAAATAAGAGGGCTAAAATAACTAAAATTCATTGTTGGCTAGTGTGTACAGTTGGGTTCGGGACGAAAGAGGCTATGATTGAGTTGCTTACATTCCCAATACGACGAGGAGTAAACTGCACTTTCGATCACTTTTCAATCTCACATAGTTTCGGAGATATTCGAAGAAACCCCTGCCCGGGCGGCCTCAAGTAGCTTGCAGGAAGACAGTTCGTGGTCGCGTGGACGCGCGTTCGCGTCCCACTGGCAGCGACGGTTTAAAGCAAACTAAGCGTTCAGTATGTGATTCTGAATCGTTACGAATCACTCTACAACATTCGTTTGTTACAAGTTTTCGATTAGATTGGTCAGTTTTTGGCAAATGAGTGGAATACAATATTTGAGGTTTTTTAAAAAATTATATTTTTGACAGTTTTGCTTTTTTAAAGCGAACGAATTGTTTTTCGTAAAAAGCACTGATAATCAATTATGTTGCGCGCTTATAGTAAAGCAAATGGGGCACTCGAACGCTCCAATAGCATGTATAGATAAGAAGTTAGAGCCCAAATCCTTTTTACTCCAAAGAGAACAAAAACTATGAATTGTGAACACCCGTCACGGGTGAACGATCAGTCCAATTTTAGGGGAACTTGGTGGGGGGACTCCCAAAACTGTCTACAACAAGCTGTAAAAGTTCCCCGGTGTTGCTGATTCTGTAAGGATTCAAAATACTCATAAACCACACTGTACCTCTCAAAACACCAATTTTCCCAACGAGCCTGACCGCACCCCACGCGTCAAAAGCGCCCGGCCTACTATTCCTCATGAAGAGTGAAAAATATCCTTAAAAGTCGACGTAGTCTGATCTATTTTAGTGCGAGGTTCAATTTGCGCTTCCGATGACCTCTGTATCTCTGTTATTTTAGGATATATTCTGAGAAATATCCCAGAGCCGCCAGCCGCTAGCCGTCGTCGGGCAGGCAGTCCAAAGCTGCGCGGTCGAGCGTTCGAGCCTCGCTGGCGGGGACCGGTGAACGTAACAAAGACTTCCTTATGTGATTTAAAATCCTCAGGAAACGCTCTTTAACATTTAGAAAACATAATTTTTCGATTGGAGCAGTCATTTTCCCGCAAATCGACCGAAAAGAAAATTATGAGTTTTAAAAAATTCAAAACTTCCAGCATTTGTATTTTTTTAGCAGTGTACGACAGATTTTAGAGGAAAATGCATTTAATCATTCCTGTAGAACAGAGTGTAAGAAACAATATGAGCACTAGCTCACTTCGATGCCACAAATAGTTTAGAAGATATAGGCGAAAAAACCGTTTCAGCGTAGAAATCCAAAATGGCGGACTTTGAACGGCCCTCACGGGTGAACGGGTGGACCGATTTTAGGGGAACTCGGTGGGAGTACTCCCAAGACCACCTACTACAAGCCCTGAAAGTTCCCCACTGTTGCGAATTTTGTCCGGGTCAAATCCTAATGTTCCTGGGCTAAGCCCCCTTGCTGAATAAAATGTCGCGGTGGTACGGGATGTTTGGAGGGCATGTTGACCCATGTCTAGTATAAATTTCAGAATTTTATACAGCAAGGTTTGGTTTCTGGATAGCCTAAAGCGTTAAAAAGTTCAAAATTTGGTAGATTTGGGCCAATTGGTCAGCCCCCTTGCTGAATAAAATGTCACGGTGGTACGGGATGTTTGGAGGGCATGCTGACACATGTTCAGTATAAATTTCGGAATTTTATACAGCAAGGTTTGGTTTCTGGATGGCTTAAAGCGTTAAAAAATTCCAAATTTGGTAGATTTGAGCTAATTGGTCAGCCCCCTTGCTGAATAAAATGTCACGACGTTACGGGATGTTTGGGGGACATGTTGACACATGTTAAGTATAAATTTCGGAATTTTATACAGCAAGGTTTGGTTTCTGGATGGCTTAACCCAGGCTAAAGTAACCATGAGCATTACCATGGCCACGGCCTGCCATGGCCACTGCCCATGGGTAAAATGGCCAAGGTATTATGCTCATGGGCAGACCATGACCAGGCCATGGGCAGGGCATGGCCATGGCCAGAATAGCCCATAGACTGGCCATGGCCAGAATAGCCCATAGACAGGCCATGGCCATGGTCATAGCCGGTGCCATGGCCACGTGTACCAAAGGCAAGTATGAGGTCACTTATTAAGTTTCCTTCTAAGTCCGAGATAAGATTAGAGTATGTCCCAGGGATGTAAAAATCGAGACAAGACCGATGCCGCTGTTAGTTTTTGCCTAACTAAAGCCGTTTCTGAGTTATGGGGCACACAAAATTTCACTTTTCGAGAAAAGTAAATTAGTTTAATTTCTTAAGCGGAGGAGGCTAAATACAAAGTTTCGCCAGAAAATTCCTATAAATGCAGGTTTTATAGGCATTTAAGTTATCATACGGCCCATGGCCTCACCATGGCCACATGGCCATGACCGCACTATGACTATCTTTACCATGGCCATCATCTGCCCATGGTGATGCTACGACCATGGCCATGGTCTGGCCATGGGCTCGGACCATGGCCACTGTCTGCCCATTGTGTGGCTATGGCCATGGCCATGGGCCACGGATGGCCATGGACCGTTTTACCATGGCCAGTAGGATGTCCATGGTAATCGAGCAAGTGGCCATGGTAAATTCTTGGCCGCGACTATTGCCACCATGGTAACTTTAGCCTGGGAAGGCGTTAAAAAATTCCAAATTTGATAGATTTGAGCTAATTGGTCAGCCCCCTTGCTGAATAAAATGGCACGGCTGTACGGGATGTTTGGAGGGCATGCTGACACATGTCCAGTATAAATTTCAGAATTTTATACAGCAAGGTTTGGTTTCTGGATAGCCTAAAGCGTTAAAAAGTTCAAAATTTGGTAGATTTGGGCCAATTGGTCAGCCCCCTTGCTGAATAAAATGTCGCGGTGGTACGGGATGTTTGAAGGGCATGCTGACACATGTTCAGTAAAAATTTCGGAATTTTATACAGCAAGGTTTGGTTTCAGGATAGCCTAAAGCGTTAAAAAATTCCAAATTTGGTAGATTTGGGCTAATTGGGCAGCCCCCTTGCTGAATAAAATGTCGCGGTGGTACATGATGTTTGGAGGGCATGCTGTCACATGTTCAGTATAAATTCCGGAATTTTATACAGCAAGGTTTGGTTTCTGGACGGCCTTAACCGTTAAAAAGTTCAAAATTTGGTAGATTTGGGCCAATTGGTCAGCCCTCTTGCTTAATAAAATGTCGCGGTGGTACGGGATGTTTGGAGGGCATGTTGACCCATGACCAGTATAAATTTCGGAATTTTATACAGCAAGGTTTGGTTTCTGCATAGCCTTAAGCGTTAAAAAGTTCAAAATTTGGTAGATTTGGGCCAATTGGTCAGCCCCCTTGCTGAATAAAATGTCGCGGTGGTACGGGATGTTTGAAGGGCATGCTGACACATGTTCAGTAAAAATTTCGGAATTTTATACAGCAAGGTTTGGTTTCAGGATAGCCTAAAGCGTTTAAAAATTCCAAATTTGGTAGATTTGGGCTAATTGGGCAGCCCCCTTTCTGAATAAAATGTCGCGGTGGTACATGATGTTTGGAGGGCATGCTGACACATGTTCAGTATAAATTTCGGAATTTTATACAGCAAGGTTTGGTTTCTGGATGGCTTAAGGCGTTAAAAAATTCCAAATTTGATAGATTTGAGCTAATTGGTCAGCCCCCTTGCTGAATAAAATGTCACGGCGGTACTGGATGTTTGGAGGGCATGCTGACACATGTCCAGTATGTATTTTAGAATTTTATACAGCAAGGTTTGGTTTCTGGATAGCCTAAAGCGTTCAAAAGTTCAAAATTTGGTAGATTTGGGCCAATTGGTCAGCCCCCTTGCTGAATAAAATGTCACGGCGGTACGGGATGTTTAGAGGGCATGCTGACACATGTCCAGTATAAATTTTAGAATTTTATACAGCAAGGTTTGGTTTCTGGATAGCCTAAAGTGTTAAAAAGTTCAAAATTTGGTAGATTTGGGCCAATTGGTCAGCCCCCTTGCTGAATAAAATGTCGCGGTGGGACGGGATGTTTGGAGGGCATGTTGACCCATGTCCAGTATAAATTTCAGAATTTTATACAGCAAGGTTTGGTTTCTGGATAGCCTTCAGCGTTAAAAAGTTCAAAATTTGGTAGATTTGGGCCAATTGGTCAGCCCCCTTGCTAAATAAAATGTCGCGGTGGTACGGGATGTTTGGAGGGCATGTAGACCCATGTCCAGTATAAATTTCAGAAATTTATACAGCAAGGTTTGGTTTCTGGATAGCCTTCAGCGTTAAAAAGTTCAAAATTTGGTAGATTTGGGCCAATTGGTCAGCCCCCTTGCTGAATAAAATGTCACGGCGGTACGGGATGTTTAGAGGGCATGCTGACACATGTCCAGTATAAATTTTAGAAATTTATACAGCAAGGTTTGGTTTCTGGATAGCCTTCAGCGTTAAAAAGTTCAAAATTTGGTAGATTTGGGCCAATTGGTCAGCCCCCTTGCTGAATAAAATGTCGCGGTGGTACGGGATGTTTGGAGGGCATGTTGACCCATGTCTAGTATAAATTTCAGAATTTTATACAGCAAGGTTTGGTTTCTGGATAGCCTAAAGCGTTCAAAAGTTCAAAATTTGGTAGATTTGGGCCAATTGGTCAGCCCCCTTGCTGAATAAAATGTCACGGCGGTACGGGATGTTTAGAGGGCATGCTGACACATGTCCAGTATAAATTTTAGAATTTTATACAGCAAGGTTTGGTTTCTGGATAGCCTAAAGTGTTAAAAAGTTCAAAATTTGGTAGATTTGGGCCAATTGGTCAGCCCCCTTGCTGAATAAAATGTCGCGGTGGTACGGGATGTTTGGAGGGCATGTTGACCCATGTCCAGTATAAATTTCAGAAATTTATACAGCAAGGTTTGGTTTCTGGATAGCCTTCAGCGTTAAAAAGTTCAAAATTTGGTAGATTTGGGCCAATTGGTCAGCCCCCTTGCTGAATAAAATGTCGCGGTGGTACGGGATGTTTGGAGGGCATGTTGACACATGTTCAGTATAAATTTCGGAATTTTATACAGCAAGGTTTGGTTTCTGGATGGCTTAAGGCGTTAAAAAATTCCAAATTTGGTAGTTTTGAGCTAATTGGTCAGCCCCCTTGCTGAATAAAATGTCACGGCGGTACGGGATGTTTGGAGGGCATGCTGACCGATGTCCAGTATAAATTTCAGAATTTTATACAGCAAGGTTTGGTTTCTGGATAGCCTTAAGCGTTAAAAAGTTCAAAATTTGGTAGATTTGGGCCAATTGGTCAGCCCTCTTGCTGAATTAAATGTGGCGGTGGTAAGGGATGTTTAGAGGGCACGTTGACACATGTTCAGTATTATCTTGAGAATTTTATACAGCTTTTCTTATGTAATCTTGGTTTGCGGATAAACTTTTTCTGGCCAGAATTTGTTTTTTCTGGCCAGAAAATTTTTCTGGCCAGAATTATCCCGGTGCGGTATCCAGTGGCTTTGGTGGGTCCAAACCGTTGACAAAGGGCCCAATATTAATAAGTTCATGATGCACAAACAGTTCAACACTGCCATTGGGGGACACCACTAAACTTCTTTGAATAATGAAACATTTCTGGTTAGAATAATAAATAACATGAAGAGCTTCGCCATTAACCAAAGACATCCATCTTTTAGGCAGGAATAAATCCACTTTTCTCTTCAATTCAAGTAGACAAGACAATCCACCTGATTGCAATTAGAATCAATTGAGTCCTTGTCAGCGTCTTGATCCTTAACACACTGAAAATTAATAGAAACTGATAAGAGTAAGCATACCATTAATGTCAAGTATGTAAACAAATGTTTATGCATATATACCTCAACAGGTGGAGGAGGCGTAGCAGGAGAATTGTTTGACTGTTCCTTATCCACTATATCCATGTTATTGGTATCAAAATCCATTAATCTGAAAAGTTCATTTTCTTGAGAATAACAATTTTGTGTTGTCTGTAAATAGAAAAAAAAACACAACTGTAACAAAGAACTATTCAACCGTAAGTGTTCAGCAAATTAAGAAAATTTAAAGCAGATGTTGATGGAGAGGGGATGGAAAGTATTGAGCAGTCAGCACACACATAACTGTTATCAACCTCCTTTGAGGTAGAAGCACGATTAGTATCATGGGAACTCGATATTTCTTTATTCTGAAAACGTAAGAGAAACAAGGTAGGTTAGGTTTACTACTGAGCTCTGAGGAAAATATTGAAATAAAAATATTTAAAAAAGCTCTCGAGCTTACATCAACGTGACTTTTTCTCCTAGCACCCTTCACCGGCTTCAACCGTTTCCTTCTCGGAACTTTTGGCATAATTTAAGCACAAGTCAGAACAGTTCACAAATGTACAATCAGGCAGAAGACCTGCTAGAATGCAATGCGGGTCGAGAGATATCACTGCTTCGGTGAGGTGCCGCGCCGAGCATGCGCAGTAAGCCGGCAGCGCCCACCGCCGTGCCGGGCGAGCGATGCGCGACATGTTTGTAGTAAAACTATTCTTTCTCGAGAGCCAAATGTCGTATCGTCAATCGGAGAAAAGGAATGGAAAGCTGAAAGACTGGAGAATTTCCGGCTTGCTTTATGTTGGTTCTAGGATATCTCTAAACACTAGAATTTACGACTGTAAAGCAGCCGTCGGTACTCTGAAAACGAGACTGTTTTTTGCATTCGTTCCTGTTCACTCATCTGGCTTTGAGATGAGAATGTTTTTACAGAATAATGTTCCTTGTTCTTTCTACTTTCCAAAAATATGTTATATAAATACTTTTGGAATGAAATAGACGCTACAGCAGCTGGTTTTCTTAACGTCAGCGCGCCGCGCCGCGTGCGCCGCCAGTCAGGACTGGCAACCAGCGGCCGCCGGCCGCCCAGCCACCCAGCATGCCAGGCAGCCAGCCGCTGCGCACCCCCCGCCGCACCACTTCGCGCCGCTTCACCTCGACTTCGTGAGTACTTCATGTCACCCTAAAAAAAAAGAAAAATATTCTGGAGTGTAAAAAACCTTCCGAAGTCTCTAGGACTGCTCGAAAATGCGGTGCGACGAGCCGTTCAGCTGTAACTTGGTGTAGACCGCGTCCGGGCGGAGTCCGGGCCCATTTTAGCTGAGACTCCAGGGCGCCCTTCTCTCATGGTTGTGCACAAATCCTTTTTTATCACGGGAAGGGAGTAACTTGATTTTGTGTCCCGACAATGTCTGCACAGCCACTGACCCACAGGTATAATTTGACTTAGTTCTTTAGCTTTTAAAGCAGTAAGGGAAGAGACTTTTCTGATATCTTGAGTTATTTTTTTTAAGTGTTTGAAATCAGAATAAAAGCACATTTTGGTTACTGGGCCTGGCAATGGTTGAATGTCTCTTAATAGGAGGTTGTGGTGGTAACAACATATTGTCGACAAATTACCTCCATGCCACGCTCCGGATGCCCAAACCAAAGCAACACATTCCTCCTTTTGTAAATTCATCAACATATTTTGAGGCTCCCTGGAACACAGGTGAGCATCACTTTGCTCTCCAAATAAGCAGGGTGCAACTCCTATCATAAACAGAAGAACATTACATTTAATCTCTAAAAATTAATAATAGTCCATAAATATATTCATATACATACTGTCAGATATAAGATGGCGGATACGCGGAGTCTCGGTATACCTATCTCCCTAGCCTGCCGGCTTACTGCGGGGTTAGCTGCAGAGGGTTACAGTGAAGGACAGGAACGATCGTCGGTATCACGCCGTGTATTATTGTCAGGCAACTCAGTGCTCACCCTCTCACTTACAAGGATAGTCCCTCTCCGTCGGCTGCTGGAGGTGTTGTCTGTCGGCCGTCCGGAGCGCGTCTGGCCCGCGGCGCGCCGCGCTGAGACCTGCGAGGGGCGGCCGCCCGCGGTACGCACACCGAAAATGCTGGATTGCATTTATTGACTCAGCGCGACGCGGCGCGGGTCCGAGCGCCGTGCGCCAATTTCACAACACGCGTGTTCAGCGCGTGACCTGGTGCCCGGTCATCTTGACAATGCTAACAATACCCTCTGAATTATGTTGTGACCTTTGAGCGGGATCAATAGGGATGACAGTGACTTGTTTGTTCTCTTCTAAAACTAGTTCTTGTTCCCCATCAAGTACACCCCATTAGTAGTAAGAGTGCCTTATTGTCGCAGTCCGCCATCTGGGTGCATTATTGTCGCGGTCCGCCATCTTGACTTAACTAACCTAACCTCAGTCATCAACCCCCACCGAAGTGAAGCGTGAGAGGGGCTTAACCCAACCTAACCTAAGTCATTGACCCCCACCTAAGTGAAGGGTGAGAGGGGCCTAACCCAACCTTACCTAACCTAAGTCATCGACCCCCACGTAAGTGAAGGGTGAGAGGGGCCTAACCCAACCTAACCTAACCCAACCTAAGATGACATCGAGGATGAAAGGTGTAGTGAAAGGCCCCAACCTAAACCTAACCTAAGTGAAAGGCGTAAGTGAAAGACACTAACCTAACTTATGTGAAAGGGGCGTAACCCCACCCTAACCCAACCTAAGATGACATCGAGGATGAAAGGCGTAGTGAAAGGCCCCAACCTAAACTTAACCTAAGTGAAAGGCGTAAGTGAAAGGCGCTAACCTAACTTATGTGAAAGGGGCGTAACCCCACCCTAACCCAACCTAAGATGACATCGAGGATGAAAGGCGTAGTGAAAGGCCCCAACCTAAACCTAACCTAAGTGAAAGGCGTAAGTGAAAGGTGCTAACCTAACCTAAGTCGCCATCTTGGCTAACGCAAACTTCATTTTGAGGGGAGGGTGCCCACCTGTTGTAGTGTGTAACCTGAAAGGCTCTCGGTACACTGAGTGTCCATAGATGTCAGGTTGGCCGAGTGGTCTAGGGCGTCACACTTAAAATCTGTGGATCACGGGTTCGAATCCCGTTACTGTCATATCTTTTTCACCAATTCCATGCGCGGCCCAGGAGGCTTGGTGATGCGCTCGTTAGAATTTTTAACGGAAAGTCCTATCCCCCCTAGTGGAGGCCTATACGAAACCGACAAGCGAATTATTTGCGACATCTGCACTTGGGCTGAGCCCGAGTGAACTCAATGTTATACACAAGTACGCCAGGAGGAGCGTACCTAAGGAGGAGTCTCAACTTCCCCACTCCTTTTACATAGATGCGATTATAGTTTCTAAGCAGTTCCTGGATCATATCACCGAGGTGCTCATAGGGAACAGAGCCACTGTTCCATTTCAGACGGTGGATGTGTCTGGTAGTGATGGCCACGAATATTCGATATATTCGAATAGTTGAGTATCGAATATCGAATATTCGGCTTCGAATATCCGGCCTCGAATATTCGGATTATCCGAATATTTGGTCCAAATATTCGAAATCTCTTTTTTCTTCAGAAGTACGTCTGATTTTCACCGGTGTTCGAGCTGTACTGCTAGCGCTTCGGTTCGGTTCGGTTGCCCAGCCTGGCCCGCCTGCCCTCTAGCGGACTCCACCGGCACTGCGGGAGGAGGGAAGCTTAGAGTCGGCTTGTCAGACGAGGCGACTTGTTGAAATAACTTGAGCGACATGCGATCGGGTTACTATTCTGTACCTGTATGATCTGCATTTATTATTAGTACTGGATTGAAATTTTATCGTTCAGAGTTGGAGAGCGACTCTCGGGCTCGGGAGGGGCGGTCCGGCTCGGTCTCGGTAGGGTCCAGAGTGAGGGAAAGTACGCTCACGCTAGGGATTAGGAGAGGGAGAAGGGGTCTGACCACCCGTCCTCGTGAATTCTTGGAAATTCGTCAAGTTTGTCAACTGTGCAGCTGCAAGGCTCAGCTGTTCCTCGCTGGACGCCTCTTAAGAGTGAGCAGGGTGAGCCAGAGAGAGTTTAGCACACTTGTAAAGGGCAAATTATGTTTTTTTTTCATGTCTGAACTTGAATTAAAGCGTTTTCTGTCAATTTTTCGAAAAATTCACTATTCGACTCCGAATATTCGGTATATTCGAATATTTGGCTCAAATATTCGACTTCGAATATTCGAATAATTTTAGATTTTGGCCATCACTAGTGTCTGGTAATGTAACTATTGCGTTTACGCTGCTCAGGTGACAAAATGGTCTCAGCGTACGGTGGCTTAAATATTGTCGTGCCACGGCTGCCATCGAACTGCGAGCTGTACAATCTGAACTCTTAGACCACATATTCATCTTTAGCGCCTCTCAGCATCTGCATATCACAAAATGCGTACGCCATGGTGATCAGGAGCGTCACGTATGCACGGTACGGCGCTCAACTGACGGAATACTTGAATGTGGAAACACAGCGGAAGGTCATTACATTTGTACCTAAGATCAGCCGCGAGAGCTAGACCTATACTACGTTGCCATCTAGCGGCAAGTAGATGAACTTCATTTTTTTTAAATATATATTTTTTTTGTAACGTAAATTTTGTTAAAATATTTTTTAAACTTTAAAAGTTTTTTGTAAACTTTTTTTAACTTAGAAATTTTATTGTAGTTTTTGTAAACTTTTTAAACTTTTGTATTTTTTTGTTAACTTTTTGTAGCTTAGAATTTTTTGATTTTTTTTAACTTTGACATTTTTTAAACTTTTTTAACTTTTTTGTTGTGAACTTTTTTGAAATCTTAAAAATTTCTTTTGGTAAACCTTCTTATCTCTTTCTTTCACAACATGTTTGTGTTTTTCTTTGATCAATGACACATGTTCGTTTTTTTTTCAAACATACGTTTGAAAAGGGTGCGTACTACTTCATCATTTTTCAGTGGATTAGAAGTGAAGAGTTTATGTACAAAGGAGTGGAGAGTGCAGGCGTGCGCTCTGTGAATGAAATAGAGCAGATAATATTCACCACACACTTTAGAGTCAATGGCTAGTAGACTAACATGATTATAAGTCCATTTTTTACAGAGTCTCTTAAGAAAATTTTTGTGGTGAGAGACAATAGGGGGCATGCCATAGGAGTCCCAGTATTCACCCACGCCGTGCTAATCAATGAAGAAAGCTACCCAGTGTTTGCCGGGTTTTGAAATGGGGTCTGTATTGCATATGAGCAGAGCGGGACACTTGTGGAGTCTGCGGGGGAGGGTGTCCGCAGCAAACACGCCCTCAAACAAGGGGGCGACATGTTTCTCACGCCTCATGAGTGCATCTAGCTTGAAGCCGTCCATTATACACTGTAGTCAACGATAACGTTCCTATCCTTATCGATTTCAATAAGATTCTGAAATTCGGCGTACACGACGCAATTTATAGGTTGAGGGAGAGGAGCTGCAAATCGAAGATCGAGACGCATTGTGCCTTGTCTCTGCAGGTTCTAGTGAGGCTCACTGGCCGACAGATCAGGAGAGAGATCGAACACAAACAGTGTGTTCCATTTGGGGTAATCACTCCAACTAATCCCGTTCCCCTCGTCCTTCCAGTGTATACCCGTGCCGCTAAAGAGAGTGTTGTAACACTCCATGTACAGATCTTTAGAAAAGTCTGGGGTCAGTGGGTGCGATGGAACAGCCTGACCATTGACGTGTAGTTGTAGGTAGTTCAGATTTAAGTGTTGGAAATTATAAGGGTTATGGGCGTAATCTCCATTATAAGCGTGATTATCCACAAACCCAATGATAACACGCTGTGGCAACTGATTCATGAATAGATTGTCAATGGTTTTAGAGTGCATGCCCTGAGCTATTGTGACCGTTTTGATATCCACTCTGTTTACAGGATATTTTGCAGGTGATTTTTCGAGGGCTTGAGCATGAGCAAGCGGGCAGGCCTTTTCAACAGTCTAATTTACAGTGTTGCCAGAAAAGTAGGCAAAAAGTCGCCCAAACACAGCGGAGTAAAGCGGGCTGCATCTGCGCCTGCCTACTAGGCAACACCTTGGCACAAGAGCGTTCATGTTGCCTAGTAGGCAGGCGCGGATGCAGCCCGCTTTACTCCGCTGTGTTTGGGCGACTTTTTGCCTACTTTTCTGGCAACACTGCTAATTTATTAGGGGTTTGTCTTCTGCCAAAGACGACTGTCGGAAGTGCGATTCGTTTGAATTTCGCGGTTACCGCGTGGTATGAGAAATTTCGATGGAAGCACCCAAAGCCTGAGAGCTGGCAGCCTAACCAAGTTCGGATATTTATCCGTTAACATCCTGGAATCGGTATTCATTTCAGCATCCCAAATGATGTCTATCGCCTTCTGCAACCCATCTGTTTGTTATTTTACTATAAAACAGGATGATTAAGGGAAAGTTTCTTTTAAAATGCTTCTCAAATATGCGAGGTGGAGACAGGTTAGCCATGTTGGTAGGCCGCTGCCACCTGCCACGAAAAAGGGGACCCGTGCGAGACTATTCGGCCGAGGGCTCTGTCCGAATTCTCGTCGGTCCGGTCCGGTTCAGTTCTGTTCCTTTCTTTTCTTGGGAGTGGGGGGAGAAGGCCTGGCCGTGGCGAGCCGCTCCGGCCGCTCCGCCCCGCACTCCGCCTACACATTCACTTTCGGGTTCGGGCTACCGGCTTTACAAACATCAATATTTACGAAACTGTCACAATGAACGTTGTGCCGTTGGTCGTTCCCCTGATCCCAATCCTCTTGAGGAGGGGTCAGGCAGATCTTGACTTATGGTATGCTGTAATAGGCAGGGTATTGCGTAGGCGTAGAAGAAACCACAGATGGTTGGAACGGGTGAGATTCCTCAACAAACCGACCCTCTGATGTAATGGAACCAATTTAAAATGAATTAATTTTAATACAGGGTCGCTACTGCGTTCCAATACTTGGTCGCAGAATAAGGAAGCTGTTGAACCTAGACGAGAAACTACTTAAATCAGAGTGTCGTTTGTCTAGAACTTCCTTCCACTCACTAATGTACTTGTTGACCCATCATCTGCCAGAGAGGACTCACGGATATTCCTAGCAGTTTGCAGTGAGTTGATTTGTCGGGTGGTGAGAATCATTTATTTAGAAGTTTTCTGAATAGTCTTTCTCTCAGGTCCAACCCCCAGTCACGGCCAGCTAAAGCCTGAAACGCTTAGAGCTTTGAGACCTCTCCACACCGCCAACCTGACCAACCAAAAAAAAACAACAAATGCCTATTTCAACGCTGGATGTTGGCATCACTACGTCACCGCGAATTTTGCCGGTTCTTGTGTTCCGGGTGTATAATACTGAATTTATTATTGAGATTTGACGAACAGGACAGGAAGCCTAAGCCTAGAACATGACTGTGGATTAGACTCAATGCATAGCAGATCGTTTAGAAATAATCATGATGTTCAGCATAATGTGGATGGTAGAAAGGTTCGGAAGTTTAATAGACACTTGTAAGTATCACTAATTTTGGGCTTTATTTTGAATTTCTTGAAACTTATGCTGAACCAATGCCACTAAATCATTTTTTTTTAGCGAGGAATAACCTCCAATCTTCCAAAAACGCAGAACATCCTTTAATTTCACCACGGTCAAGTCGTTTGCCTGAAGCATAAGACAAAAATTAGAATTAAAATTCAATTTAAAATAATTATTGTTATTCTCTTAATTGGAAGATGCCTCACCTTGCCGTTCCGAATTACATCGAGGGATGTCTGGATATTTTGATTGAGATGTGGCTCTGAGGGGATGACAACTGGAATTGTGTGCAGAGCTGGTGAAAATAAGCAACAATGAATAGTGTTAGTTTATCAGTTTTTCTATGTATGCAGCCATTTAACCTGCATATCAGTATGGTTATAAGAACCAAAATATTATTCATTTTTTTTTTGAAAAAAAATAAAAGCAGATGCAATGTTTTTTTCCTTATCTAAGAAAACGGATAAGTTTGTCCTTTTCTTAGTGTGATTACTTACTAAGTGTCTCATTGCTGCTGCAGGCAATTACTTTATCCGCCCCACCAGAAGTTGCCGCCTCAAATTGCTCCAGCAGAGCCATTTCATCCGCCAATCCACCTTTTTCAACTGTAAGTTACAAACATTTCATTACTGAATTTCAAATGATCTCTTTTAACTTTGCTTACATGGTTGACACCTGTAAACTCACTTGAAGCACTGGCAACAGGAATAGCTGCCACATTTGGTGGCACTGGCTCTGATGTGCTTTGAATTGCTGTGTCAAAATAACATTTCCTATTAGTATGTGAACATTCACATATTATTTGCTTAAAAACAATGTGAAAGTTATACCTGCTCTCAGAAGTTCTGTGCTAGACAGAAATGGATTTGTATCCTGCAGGATCACTGCTGCAGATTTGTTTACAGCTGCAAAACATAAATACAATTACTTTCAATCAATTTTAAAACATTCAATCAAAAATTTCATTTTGAAAATTACTTATTTCTTATAAAAATCTATAGGGGAATTCAAGAAACATTATATTGAATAATAATAATAAAACATACCTTGCAACCCAGTCAGAAGGCGCCAGTCATCTGTATGTATTTCCTCCAATCCAAAGTCTGCAGGTACATTTTTGCCTTTGGCTCTGAGAATTTGCCTTGTCACACGCTTCCTGGTTTCCTTGATTTCTTGGTTAACTTGCTTGCACTGTTGGCGTATAAGGAATGTTGCGAACAAGGACCTCAGGAGGCTTTTCACCTGATCCTGGTGGGTAGGACACTTTACCCAGCCCAAGGCATCAAGGTCCTGCAGCTTTTCTATTACACTGTCAGTTATTTTTTTCTTTGATTGCAGCTCTTTCCAGCATGCAACAATGGCCTTTTGCGACATGAGGAAGCTGTTGATGAGGTGAGGAGACGGCTTATCTTGGCAGCTCATTTCTTCTCTCATCATTTGCAGTGCTGTGTCTGAGGATGAATCACTAGTTGTAAGTACACTATGGCAAGTCTGGCATTCTTTTACTGTTTGGAGCACAGCACTGCAAATCTCAACACATGTCAATGTAGGACCCTGCCTGGCAATTTTTCCATTTGGAACAGGCTTTTGAGTTGCCGGCAGGTTGGCCCTAAGGAGGACTGGCTCTGGAGTGTCCTCAGCTTCTGTAGCTGACATAGCTATGAGGTCAGCAAGGTCTGCTACAAATGCTGTGTCATCATCTTCGCAGTTCCCTACCGCAGAGCCAGATGCTCCTTTGGAGACTTCCATGACCAGCGCTGTTTTCATCCCAGCGACAAATTGTGGAAGGGTGGGGTCTGTGTTGTCCCCACAAGACTGGCGAATCAAGCAGAAATAATTTTCTAGTTTGTCCTGATTAAAGTTCCGAAGCTTCATAGTGTCAATACCAATGTTTTTCAATTTATTCCAGAGTCTTCCATAGGATATTAAATTGGCTTGTAGGCCTTCCACACAAGGGGGTATGTGACGAACACCTCCAGGAGAATCAGGTGTCTCCTTCCTAATAAAAACCCATTCGGTAAGTTTTTGACGCATTTCTCTCCAATACTGCATGTGATAAGAATTGTTATTCACATTATTTCTTCGAGCTTTCTGCTTGTCTTTCCTTCCAGGTCCATTCATTGAGTCAAACAACTCATCCACCTCCTTGATTAGTTGAGCTGTTTGGTTCCAGTGAGCCAGCCTGTCTCCTGTTAAGTGAGTAAATGTAAACATTGCAGAGGACACCTTCTCACTAAGCACCTGGGCGGCCAGCTTCACCCTCATCTTATTCTTGCCCGCTGGACACATATGGGCATAGGTGAGAGAAGATGTCTTGCATATACCTTCATCCATTTTATAAAACTCTATTACATGGCGCCATTGAGCAACTTTCCCCTGTCCAAATTCCAGATCACTAGTTAAAATGTTGTTTCGAATACTTTTCAGGAGGTGTGGTGTGTCCCAAAGGTGAACTATTCTTTCACCTTTAACTGTATACACATTGTCATACTGACCTTGATCAGAGCTGCCACGGAGAATAGTGACAGCTCCTCTGTTGGTTGGCCCTTGGTCGGAAATTGTTGCCAACACAGTCACCCTAATTCCTTGTAAGTCACGTATGACACTCGGGACTAAAATGGCCAGGGTGTCTGAAGGGCATGTGCTGTGCACAGGATAATAGCCCACTGGAAATTTAAGATCTTCTACAGCACCCTCGACCATAAACACCAAGACATGGTTTGCCAATTCACTTGTCCTTCCCTTATCACCATAATCTTCTACTCCCCTTATTTGGTCAGTAACTGTATCATAATAAACCTCTTCATTAATAAACATTTCATCAAATGCAACAGTGACTAATCTTGCTCCTTGTTTTACTGTTTCAGACTCAGCATCCCTGTTTAAGAGTTTCTGCTGTAGCACTTTGAGAAGAAAACGAGAAACACCAGGTTCCAGTTTGATTTTAGTTAAAATACTTTTAAGAGCCTTTTCACCAGGTAATGTAACACTTCTTCTCAACCACTTGTATGCTCTGGCACTTCTCTTGTAGAGAGCAAGTGCCCAACATTTTTCTTTAACTGTCCACCTCCTATTATTTAAAGACTTGCCATGATTTTTTATTTCTCCATTCAGGATGACCCTTGCTCCCATAGAAATATTTAAATTGCCAATAAATCTGGCATTCCCAGCACTCTCCTTGCCAGCAAGGGCAGCAGCAATTTTGGCTTTTTTGAGTGAGTACTGGTACCGCCTTTTGAATGCAGATGCAATCTGGTGTTTCTTTTTCACCATTTCAATGAGCTTTTTTTTACCAGGTGTCAAGTTCTTGGCCTTTATCCCAGCTTCCTTTGCCACACTGATGTGAGTAACTCTCTTTTGAGTTGTTTTGTCTGTAATAAAAATGAATAGTTGAAAAGTACTGTCTTTAGTTCTGATATACACCAAGAAAACAGTTCAATTGATTTGATTAGTTAATGATAAGCTGGAATTTTTTTCATGATTCAAATGCAATACTGTTGCTGGAAGCAAAAATTTCCATAGGATACAGCATACTTTGTAGTATTGCTTAAATTCTACCATATTTTTCTATTATTGATGTCAATGGATTTTCTTTTGTTCTAGGTGCAATACCAATATTTCAGTGAATCCATTTTCTGGGTGTAAGATGAATAAAAATCAGATGACTTTGGTTGACTTACTTAAAGGAACTGAAGAAGCTTGGGAGACTGCTTTTGGTGTTGACAGTGACGGTGGAGTAATATGTAATGTGGATGGACTTAATAGACTGGTACCAGCAAAAGGTGGAGGAGTAGATGGGACAGAGCATGATGGTTCAGAAAAATTTTGCTTTCTTCTTTTCACTGTAAAAAGTTTACCATGGTTGATCATTGCCAGATCATAGCAGTAAATTTAATTAAAATATCGAGTGCATAGTATTTAAATTTACCTTCAGGACCATCAGTTAGCAGAGATGTTCTCTTATTACTCTTATCTGGACTACTTGCTGGACCTGAAAGATTTTAAGATTCAATTTTGTTTTGGATACAATAACCAAAAGTATAACTGATCTACAGGTTGCAGTCAATTCTACAATACCTGGCTGCAGTGACACTGGAAACTTTTCCATCTCCATGTCACTCAATGGCGCAGGTAAATTCAGTGAGGGAATGACAACTCCTTTCACAAGCCTCTTTCTTTCCTTGTTGTAAAAATCTGGTGTTTTAAAATGTCTCTCACACATGAATTTGTATTTGCAGATGTTTTTAGAGGGTATCTCCAGGAGACTGGGACACCCAGCAAGCTGCACCCACTGTTTGCATCTGTTATGTTTAGAATTCTTGTGTCAATAAATTGTTTGATCCAAAAATATAGTTTTAACATTACTAACCCAGCACATGTGATGTGACATTACCTTTCTAAATCCGAAGGGAATTTAAATAATTGAAGTTGCTGACCACCAGGGTCCGGGGAACACCCTACGACGCACTTCATTGTATTTAAAGGTTTTCCGGAGAGACAATATTTGATTATTGTTTGATAATACCGGACAGAATGCGTTAGAGACCCGCGATGACAGCTGTCTGACGTCTCTGCAGTATACAGAAGTCGTCTGCTTTGTTTTGAATTTGTCCGGCATTCTGCCACGATTCGTACCAACCACGACATATTTATGTTGTTCTTTTAAATGAATTGTATACATGACACAATACTACCAGTACGCTTGTCTGCTTTTATTATCATACGTTCAACCGAAATAAGTGATATAAAATAGTTTCTGGGGTCGTGTAGGGATGTTTTGCAAGGTGTAGATTTTGTGCCGGTGTAGTCGTGTCGTGGAGAGTAAGCCCTCTGTTTGAACGCCCGCTCTCGCTAAGAAAACGGAACCAGTCTATCTCGTGAACTGGGGTTGCTCAGGTCATCATGACACTCTATTGGCTTGCAGCAGGCATGTCATTCAGAGTTTTAGGTAACACCTTTGATGTGTGCAGAAGTGTGGCTTTTGACGTAACATCTTACATCCTTGATGAGATCTGCTTGTTAATGCGCCATGTAATCAAGTTACCTGAAGAAGCAGAGCTCCCACACATTGGAAATCGGTTTGCGGAAATGGCAGATTCTCCAGCATTTTCACAATGTTGTGGTGCACTGGATGGGTGCCAAGTGTATTTTATCTGTGACGATGCTGAACGACATGATGAGTACATTAACAGGAAATTGTACTATTCAATCAATCTCACTGGTTTAGTCGACCACATGGGCAGATTCATAGATGTGTGCATCGGATTTCCTGGATCATGCCATGACATGAGAGTCTTGCGTCATAGTGGCCTGTTTAGAGCTGGAGTGTACCCTCCTCGAGGGTATTTTATAATTGGTGATGGAGGCTACCAATGCCTAAGAAAACCAATCACATTAATTACACCATACCGTAACGTAAACCTGACACCGGATCAACTAAGTTTTAACTTTCACCTTTCAAAGGCTAGATCAGTTGTTGAAAGGACTTTTGGGCTTCTACAAGCAAGATTCAGAGTCATGTACCATAGAGCCCTAGAAGTAAAGTTTCCCAAGGCGGTGAAGGTCATTACAGCTGCATGTGTGTTGCACAACATTTGTATTGATGCTGAAGACTTTGTGGATTACACAGTGCATCCAAGAAGAGGACAACAAATCCTACGCCTACGAAATGAAGAGGCTGGTGAAGCCTACAGAAATATTTTGTGTCTCGCTCATAATGTAGGAAGGCGTCAAGCCTTATTAGAGAGGCAGTTGGACTGATTTAATAGATTTTCGGATCAGTTTTCTGTTTATTCATAAACACAACATAAAGATTTTTAAATGTTCACAATAATATTCAACTAAAAATCATTGTAAAAAATAACAAAATAATAATATTCTAACTATGCAGATCAATGAGATGATATGCATTCATAATAATCTTTGGATAGAAATATATCATTTAAATAAAATCCTTTCCTGCTTCAGAAATAATCCTGCATTAAATAATTAATTAATTAATTCAATTGAAGTCAGTCTATGAAATAGTGTATACCATAAAACTATAGCATACAGCACATGAACATTAAAAAAAAAAAACTCAGTCTCACCATATAAAAAATAAACGTCAACGTCTGGCATGCAGAGTTTACAAAAACTTGATTAAAAAAATATGTATCTCACATGCAGCACATCTAATTAATACAAATAAAATCAGTCTTGTTAGGTATCACATAAAAACTAAATTTCTTGCATGCAGAATGTACAGTACAGTATATTCTGAGTATTATTTAACCAGTCTTTTTTGGATTAGCTATCAGGCCAGAAAGCACATTAATTAGTTCTGCATGCTCCTTTTGCCTATTCTTGGCTTGCTGTTCAAGAAATTGTTTATACCACTCTTCTTCATTTTCCTGAGTCTTCTTTTTTTTCTGATGTTGACTTGTCTTTGCCTTTTTCTTGTAATAGTCACTGCATAATTTGTTTCTTGAGGCCTTAGTGCTGATCGGTGGGGGATCATCACAAGAGTCCGTCTCAGAAGAGTCAGTGTTCACCTCCACTGCCCTCTTGCCAGCCGAAGATTGCCCTTTAGAGGTGCCAGGTTTGCTATCAAGCTGCTGAGAACTACTGTGACTGCACAAATATTCTTCTGTTCCTGATGCTACACTTACAGAATCATCATCAACGTGATCTAGACCTAAATAAGAAGAGCGCCCGGTAGCATTGTCAGGATCATTAGAAAGCAGATTTGCCTCCATAGATAAATCAGACAATAGGGGAGGGTTCATGATATGTTTCTTTGAAACAAAATCGTGGAGAATAGTGAACAGTTCATTGTCTGCCGTATCTGTTATGTCCCCATCTTCAGTGCCTCGTCCCGAGTCTCGTAAGGATGGGTCCTTCTTTTCCTGCAAAAAGAAATCAATCCTTCACTAACTGTTCCAGGTGCATCAGCAAAACGAATAATACGGTGAGACCTACCTTGTACCATGTAAGCAAGGCGGACCACTTCTTAATAATTTTTTTGTCATTTGACCGCTTTACCCCTAAGGTGCCTAGTTCCTGAATAACTTTGCTCCACCCAGCGTTCGCGTTGCCTCTGCGGCCCGTAAAGAGGGGATTATACTTGATGCGAGTCTTGACCAGGAGGAGCTCCTCTTTAGAGGACCCTAGGCGAAAGATAGGTTAACATGTTAAAAATAGCATCCAAAAAGTGATAAAGCACGATTAATAATTTGATACTTACATTGCTCGTACCCACTTGACATCCTGCACTTTCACCACTTCCACTGGCACAGTTCACATCTACGCGTTTAACACACCTACAACCACTTCAACCTACGGACAAACCTTGACAATCTTTAACCACGTGCTTCAGCCAGCTCCGACAAGCATAAACGAAAGTGAATGTGTCGGTGGAGTGTGGAGCGGAGCGGCCGGAGCGGCTCGCCACGGCCAGGCCTTCTCCCCCCACTCCCACGAAAAGAAAGGAAAAGAACTGAACCGGACCGGACCGACGAGAATTCGGACAGAGCCGAGGCGCCATTTCCAGTCTGTCCAGAAAACTTTTGCGACTGATAGTACATTGTATAAAAAGAGAAATCACATAGTCTCGAAGTAGCTTTCTTTTGAAAATAAAGCGTGTAAATTTAAAATAATAGGTTCAGAGATGGATAAAAGTACATGGAAGTGGATGAAAATGGATGAAAATGGATAGCAATGGATAGCAATGGATGGAAATGGATTAAAATAGCTGGAAATGGAACCAATGAATGGAAATGGTGAAAACGGAGAAATTTTAGCGTTTTAGGCCCAACAACCCCGTGTTCCAACACTCGATATGCTCCCAGAAAAGTAACGGTATATCGTGGTATTGAAGTCTAGCAATATCGAGACTAAATAATATTAGTAAGGATACCCCATTCTGACGGTCCGCCATCTTGATACCCCATTCTGACGGTCTGGGAGAAAGGGGCAGCGTGACCCCCCTCTCTCCCTTAGGGGAAAAAAGGGCATCTTAAGGGTGACTAACCCAACCTAACTTTTTTTAGGGAGGGTATCGTAGGGGGTGTCTAACCCAACCTAATTTTTTTAGGGGAGGGTACCTTAAGGGCGGCTAACCAAACCTCAGTCACCGACGCCATCTTGGCTAACCCAACCTAAGTTGGGGGTGGGTAGGTCAGGCTGTGTAACGTAAGAGGCCCTCGGTACACTGAGTGTCCATAGATGTCAGGATGGCCGAGTGGTCTAGGGCGTCAGACTTAAAATCTGTGGATCACGGGTTCGAATCCCGCTACTGAAATGTATTTTTTCACCAATTCCATGCGCGGCCCAGGAGGCTTGGTGATGCGCTCGTTAGAATTTTTAACGGAAAATCCTATCCCCCTTAGTGGAGGCCTATATGAAACCGACTTGTAAATTAATGTTTGTTGTACTCATACCAAAAACCGATGCGCTTAGCGTTGAGTGCTGCACAGTTTTGCATGAGGAATACACCGTGCTCACACCCGTGAAAGGGCACGAACATTTTCATCATTTTGTCCAAGCGAGGACAGCCCTGCCCTGTGATGTCAATAATCAGTGCGTCTGGAACTATTTTCTGCAGGAGTCTTTTCTTTTCCTCTCCCTTGACATTTATGTATGCATAGTCATCAGTAAGAGCACGAACCGTGCCGTGACACGCAGAGTAAGGTATGGTGCCAGTGTTCCATGGGAGACTGTGTATGTAGTTGCTCACATATCGGTTGTGTTTGCGCTGTTGTGGTGACAGAATAATTTCAGCGTAGGGCGGTGCGAAGCTGACCGAGCCCCTACTGATATCCCATCGTGAATCATACACGCTAAACTCCTTGATCGCGTACTCCCCGTCTGCATCCCTCAGCATCCGCATATCAGCGAAAGCGTAAGCCATGGTGCGGACAGAGGAGGAGAGCCACAGTCAGCAGTGATGTGACACCTACGAGACGCACCAAAGTAATGACACGACCCGGCTTCGCTCTCTGGATTTATAGGTGCGCTGCGCCACCGGTGGTGCCCTCTAGCGGCTATATTCCGGGGAAAAAAAAAAAAAAAAAAAAAAAAAAACAGACCACGCGACCGTGACCAAAAAGTTCCAGAACGCCGGAACTTGAAAGCAGATGATACGTATGGTAGATGTCCCTACGCGTCGCAGGCTGCAGGGAAGCGGAGCGCTGTCGCGCTGGGCTAGGAGGGGGGAGGTGCGGGGCGGGAGGGGGCACCGGCCCGGCGGCCCGGCAGCACAGCGTCCCGAGAGGTGGCGTGGAGTAGTGAGGGGCGCGCGCCGCGCGCCGCGCGCCGAGCGCCGCGCGAAATTTTCCCCCCTGTATATAATATAATGCCACACAAGCTGCTCGCTCTGCCGGTTGCTCTCTGCTTGCTGCGCTGCTCTCCGCATACTGCTCGCTGTATGACAGTACAAGCAGCTGATACCTTCGTATCATCTGCTAAAAATCGGCCGTCATGCACCCAGCGCCGAAGCCCCTGTGCACGTCTGTCAAGCGGGTTGCCCATTACAACCGCGGCCTGATCTGGCAACAGTGCCGCCCGGTCGCACCGCGAGCGAGCAGCGAGGCACAGCAGTGAGCACAGCAGTGACATGGGGCTCCGACGGGGATGCACATGCGCGGGGAGGTTGTGCAGAGTCGCGAGACGCGGCCGGCCACAGAGGCCTTCGGGGGTGAAGCGAGGGGCGGTGCGGTACTCAGCCAGGGCGCGCGAGGAGGTGGTAAGGGGCGGGGAAGTCGCGCCGCGCTCGCGGCCGCGCCGGGCGCAGCGCTGCGTCATTCCTGTTCTGACTGCGGCCGGAGCAACATTGCCGCCGCTATGGAATTCATCAGAAAATACGAGTCTAGCTGCTCTGAAGAAGAAGAAGAGGATGGGGACGTCATGTTCCTTGATAACAGTGACGAGCGTCGTGAGCTTGACGCCATGCTCGTAAGTACTTTTGTCCGCGTCGCTGTGAAGCTAATGAATTATTGCGAATGAATTTTGACTGAAAAAAAAAATGTGCTCAAACAGTTCCACGTCTTAAAAACGTTGTGTGTGGCTTTAATGGCGTGGTTGTTTTAACCACGATATTAACATCTTTTTGCCTTAAGCGTGAACAAGACGTAGGGCTGTTTTTTTTTTTAATTTCAGTCCGCATCACCCGCGTAGCCGCCCAATGCGGCATCGTGCTTGCGTTGCGATTTTAAGTATGGGTGAGTCATACCCCCCGCGGTATTGGTTTGTATTCTGTGTTTTGCGCATGTCCTGTTATTTTTCACAATCTTCGGAACTATACGCGTGTGAGCGTGAGCCCGATCGGGTTGCAAGCTCAGAACAAAGAAGTCGAACGCGCGCGAGTCGGCCGCCATTTCCTGTCAGCCTTTTCTTGCTCGCTGTTCTCGCTATTTCACTCTATCACCGCGTTTCTCCGCACATTTTAAAGCATATCGAGGTTGTGGCGACGAGGGGAATAATTTCAGGGGTAAAGGGAAGGGGTGGGGGTAGGGGGGACGGGGGGAGGGAGGAGGAGGAGAAACGTCTCGATTTTTTTCACACGCTGTGCTATTTCACATTAACGCTTGCTACGCTGGGTGGGGTGTGCTGGGGTGGGGGTGGCGTGAGAGAGAGAGAGAGAGAGATTCCAACAGTTCACCTAATCTTTATTCAATATTTTTCCAGTCTTCATCTTTAGAGTCGGACAACACCCCCATTCCCTCCGCGGCAGAGCCAGAGCCAGAGGACATGCCCAGTTTGGAGCCCCTGCCGCCGGCGGAGGAGCGTGAATGTCTTGACGGTGTAAGTATTTTCAAATTTTTTTTCTAGACGCCTGTCTGACCCTGCTCGCGCCGTTGGTCACCCACCCCGCGTCATGTTGCTCCTTTGCTCGCGCCGTTGGTCACCCACCTCCAGTTGTCCGCCTGTACCACGGCGTCCCCCCCCCCTCCCCCTGTCTGCTTCCGTACCTCCGTCCTTGTCGCACCTATGGCGGTGCCCTAGGTTGGGGGATGGCTGGGCCCGAGGAGTGCGACAAGAACGAAGGCGCGAGAGCGATCTTCGGAATCAGCCTGCTGACATTCATTCATTCATTTTTTTTTTCCAGTCTTCATCTTCTGAGTTGGAGGACCTCCCCAGCCCTTCCCCTGTTGAGCAGGAAAACACGCCAGGTGAAGAGCCCCTTCCGCCGGCGGAGGAGCCTGCCTCTCCTGATGGTGTAAGTATTTTTCATTTTTTTCTATACGCCTGTCTGCCCCTGCTCGCGCCGCTGGTCACCCACTCCCGCGTCATGATGATCCTCTGCGCGCGCGTTGTGTCCACCTCCAGCTGTTGGCCTGTTCGACGGCGTCCCCCGTCACTCTGCGCCCTGTCGGCCCTTGCCCTAGCGACATTGTCACCTTCTTTTTTTTTCCAGAATGAAGTGGAAAGTCATTCCGAGTGCAGCTGTAAGGAGGAGGACGCCAAGCAGGAGATTGCTCATGCTGAGCAGAGGGTAAGTACAACGGGCGGTTCTCCCTCTCTCACACACACACACACTCTCTCTCTCTCTCACACACACACACACACAAACACACGCACACACACACATTATTATTATTATTATTATTATTATTATTATTATTATTATTATTATTATTATTATTTTAATAGCCTGATGTTTGGAGTCGCTTGGGTCCAATGATGGGGCGGGTTGAGGATGATGCATGCAGGAGGAAGCAATGCCGCCCTGATAGGCCTGCAACTCCTCTAGCACGCCAGTCCATGATCCAGCTTCCCGGGAACCTCCCCACGGTACGGCCCATGGGTGTTGTGCCAAACCACCCGCCCCGCAATAAGCAGCCCGTCCCCAGGACTGCTATTTTGTTTGTCAGTTTTTTTTATTTTCAGCTCTTTTTTAGGCAATGAAAAAAAATATTGGTGAAATGTCAATGTTTTGCTTTCAGAGTCTTCCTGGCTATGAAGAGTGGGTAGAGGAGAGACTAAGGCATGAAAGTGCAGATGAAAGAAGAAAGAGACTGTATGAAGAAAGGAAGGCAAAGGTGGCAGAGGAAAAGAAGAGAAGGAGGATGAGGAAGAAAAAGATGTAGATAGATTTTTTTTTTGTTCGGCCTATCATGTTTTTCTTGCTAATGTGTCTTTTTTTCAAGGCCAAGTAAAATGTTTTGTTTTCTTTTGCAAGCATTAATCTGTGTTATCATTTGGAATACATTATTCCTGCGTAGAGAGCTTTGCGATACCTAGGATGATTTTTTTATCAACTTAGTTCGGCTTGGGGCTCGGAAAAGTTGTGTGTCATGTAGGTATAAAAGTAGATGGCTCATCAGTGTGAGACTATCACAGATCAATCAGACTGCATATTCATTGTCGGAATGACATAAATATTCCTTAAAAAAAAAAAAAAAGAGTAAATTTGTTTTTTATGACGGAAATGATTTTGTGTTTCTGATAATCTGAGAAATGGCATGATAATGGCATTAAATATTCGATTACTTTTGAATCAGTGTTGCTTTATTATGGGTGTGAGCGAGTAATTTTAAACTATTTCCTATTTGTTTCGTACATCAATAACACACAGAAAAAAAAACAATACTTTCATCAAAAGATATCCGAAAGAATGTTTTCGACTAATAGGTTATGTTTCCCATTGTTCTTTCTTTTCCTTGAAAGATTATTATGTGATATCACAGAGTAATCGTGTGGTTTTCTTTTAAATAAATCAACCCAGAACCAAAGCTCAAAGTCAAAGTTAAATGCTACACACCCTTAACTTTTGATTCTTGAAGATCCCTCTTGACGTCCTTATGTCAGCAGCAAAGTGATGCTAATTGACGGCTCAGCTAGAGTGATACAAATATTTTACTAACAAGTAAATTTTCTTAATTTTTTTAGGCGCAGCAGTCCATGAGAGAAATTTTCAGAGACTAAGGATGTTCGGATTCAAATGCTGTTTACGTCACCAGTGTTTTGTGGAAAGTTAATAAGTAGTTGAGACGTGGACAGTTTATGTGAGTATTACTTTCAATCTCTTTATAAAATCAGATCATATTATCCTTGAGTAATGTGAGCGTTGTAAAGCACTGTTTACATGTTAACTGACAAGTATAGATTTTTGTTTGTTTACAGGCGAAGCAGTCCACGAGAAAAACTTTCATATACTAAGTGTGTTCGGATTCAAATGCTGTTTAGATTACCTGTATTTTGTGGAAAGTTAATGTGTAGTTATCAGTTGACAAGTGGACAGGATATGTGAGTATTACTTTCACTCTCTTTAGAAAATCAGACCATATTGTCCATGAGTAATGTGAGTGTTTCAAAGCACCTTTTACTTGTTAACTGACAAGTAGATTTTTGTTTGCTTGCAGGCGAAGCAGTCCACGAGAAAAACTTTCATATACTAAGTGTGTTCGGATTGAAATGCTGTTTACATTACCTGTGTTTTATGGAAAGTTAATGAGTAGTTATCAGTTGAGAAGTGGACAAGATATGTGAGTATTACTTTCACTCTTTCTTATAAAATCAGATAGTATCATTCATGAGTAATGTGAGTGTTTTAAAGCACCTTTTACCTGTTAACTGACAAGTAGATTTTTGTTTGTTTACAGGCGAAGCAGTCCATGAGAAAAACTTTCATACACCTAGGGTGGTTGGATTCAAATGCTGTTTAGATTACCTGTGTTTTGTGGAAAGTTAATGTGTAGTTATCAGTTGAGAAGTGGACAGGATATGTGAGTATTCCTTTCCGTCTTTTTAGAAATTCAGCTTACATTATCTATGGGCCTCATCTTGATTCAAAAGCACTTATTTATTTTGTTAATTTACAGGCTGCCTGGTATAAGGAGATAATAGGAGAACATATGTTCTTATACTTATAAAAATGTACTGTCACATTGTTCAATTTAGTAGAAAATCACATGATTCTGGCTGAAAGAAGATAAGTATGTAAGTACATGTGTCGCTTATCTCTCTCTAAATAATAATACCAGTTTCGCAGATTTGTTTGTAATATTTTTGAAACCTTCTGTCTTTCTGTCTACAGGTTCCTTACGCATGAGCGGAGTAATGAAATGTTAAAGTATAAAGAGATTTCTGAGTACTTTGAGAATAGTTTAATTTTGAATATGAAGCTGAGGATTGCAATCTGTAGTTAAAATCTATTGTAAAGTGCAAACTGCCAAAGAGATCCTAAGGGTGCTTCCACAATGCCTTGTACATAGCTGGTTTTCTAGACAGAATTCTCAGAGACAAGGAAGATTTATTGTTAGAGTTCAAGTTATTTGTAAAGGGGAAGTGTAATACTATCTAATAGAACTCAAATGACGACCAAATAATACAAATTAGATTGGCTGGGATTGCCAAGTTATAGTTTTGAGTCATAAATTAAGTATAACATTATTATTACATTTTTTAAAAGTAAATACTTGTATTATTTGTTTTTCAGTTTGGTTACATTAGATACTTTTACACTTCACTTTTCTGAACAGCTTCAGCCCTAACAATAATTCCACCTTGTCTCTGAGAAATCTGTCTAGAAAACTAGCTCGAGTGAGATAACTTTTTCTTTTCAGTGTTCCGTTGACATGGAATCACTCAGCTATAAGAACAAGTCATTGTGGGAACACCCCAAGGATTTCAATTTCTTGATTAGAATATGTTGAAAATTGTAACATTTGTGGTATTTTGCATTCAGTTATCATTTTTGTCAATTATTTCACCAAAATAAAGGCAATGAAAAGACTTGTTTATTTATTCATTATTTTCACCTGTGGGGAAGGTCAATTAGGCGGGCTTGTTTACAAGAAGTATGAATTAGGCGTTCAGAAATAGATGTAATTGAATTGCTTATAGTGTAACATAAGCAATAAAAGATTTATAGAGGTTTGAAAATAAAAGTAGTACTTCTCTCCTACACATTAAACATAAGACAAATATTGTGATTAGAACAATAACAATAAAAACACAATGGAAGGCAATTTTTCTAAAGTACTTGCCTCCTGTAACTTAAAACAATAGGAATGGTCTAAATAAAGTAGTCATTACCACAATAATGCGGTGTAAGCAATACAAAAGTTGAGATCAGAAAAACTTCCTAACTTAAACTAATCTCAAATGAAATTGTTACATCGTTGCTGTAGCGTTACTAAGTGAAACTAACAGAATTACAAATGACTTGGTCATGGCAAAAAGATAAAAAAAAATTAATCATTGGCAATCAACTTAATCATAGCACCCCATTTTACGCAAAAAGGTGACAAAGCTTCTGATTCCTAACCACATCTGTCCTCACTTTTTTCAAGCATCCAATGGCACATGTTAAGAAAATTAGAGGTACACTGGAAAAACAAAGGTGCAAATCCCTACCTTTAAAAGGCACTAACAAAGTTTAGTGCCTTTCCAAAGGTACTTAAGCTTAGTGCCTTTGGAAAGGCACGAAAGTCGACCTTTCACACCTTTGGCTGACTAGCTTCATATGAGTTCCATACAAGTTTAGTGCCTTTGGAAAGGCACTAAACTTTAATACCACAGAAAAGGCACTAAACTGCGCTCTTGACTTTAGTGCCCCAGGAAAGGTGTTATTTAGTGCCTTTGTTTTTCCAGTGTAGGCGTAAAAGTGCAGGCCACTTAATGTCAACCACATAATAAAGAGCAAGGAGGAGGAGCAAGGCTCTGAAAGGACAGTCTTCAGTGAAGACTGGTTCAAAATCAATATAACTACAAAGAGAGAGTGAGCCATCAGCCTGACTGCCAATTCCAATCAATCTGGGTGCCTCACTGGCTTTGGGTTGGGTCTCTGCTGGTGGGGTATTTTCCTACCACGAAAAGAATTTATGAATAAGTATATCTGTATCTCATTAAAGAATAGATACTATCATTACAGGTCTCAGTAGATAAGAGCCTTTTAACTTCACGTACTTACAGGAAACAGTTCTAAAACTCTAGCAGCTCTTTTTTCTCGGTTCACCTCTTTGAACCATACATTATACAGGTGAATACTTTCCAAAATCCACAAAGTTTCTTCCTCTGTGAAGAAGCAAAACATAAAATGGTTAGCAGTTTAGAAGTAAGAAATCAATGCCAAAATATTAACGGTTCATGAACTCCAGCTCAATGCCGCAAATACTTTTTTTTTTAAACTTGATGCGATATAATTTTTTTTTAACAGCACAAAAAGAACTATCCGATAAGTTATTGCATAACTAAACCAGAGCCTCACTTCAGAAGGCTGGTCCACAAAAGTAATTTTAATAATTTCTTCAAATATTTCTTGTTAAGTTTGGAAGTGTGAGGCTAATTAATAAACCATTTGAGCTGGAGGACTCATATTTGCTGTGTTGCCTATAAATAACCCTGATTAACACTGAGATGAAAGAAAATCGTGACTTGATTTTAAATCATTGAGATATTCAGCTGGAATCCTACAGTAAAGCCACTCACCCAAAGTTCCGTCTACAAAAGGCCATTTCTTTTCTTCATGGTACTGTGTGAGTGGTACCATAGTCTTTTTCCAATTCTCTCTTACCTTATTTTCATCTGTGTCTAATTCTACAAATAACTCCTGTACCAGCTGTAAATGCAACCAAAGAGCAAAATTATAAAAAATGGAAAAAAAAGTAAAAAACTTAATATGAAGCAAGTGCTTGACCTAAGAAAAAACAAAAGCAAACAAAATGTTTGAATACTTACAATTTCATTGATAGCTAAAGCTGGGTAAGATTTTAGTAGCTGAAGGCCAGGTAACTTTTTAGAGTCAAGTTTTCTCACAGGCCTAGCAATCTCCATTAAATGTTTGTGAGCAGCAGGTGTTCGCTGGTTGTCTTTCCATTTCTCAATCATCTCTTGTTTTGCTTCAAGGGCAGTCATTTCCCCATTCTTCCCCTGAGAGGTGGATGCACCCTCAGTCCCTTCTTGATTACACCTATCCCGTCTTTTCCTTAACATGCACACCAACCCTTCCTGCAAAAATGGTTCAAAGTTAATAAATACTACAGTGATATGATCTAATAGCAAAAAACAGTGAATTTAAATAAACTTACATTATCAGGGTCATGTACGTCTTTAAGAGGAGACCATTTAGTGACCATTTTTTTGGCTGCCTTCTCTAAACATTTGGTGGAGGTCTGATCGTGTCCTATAAGATTGCTTATCACCTCCCTGACAATTTTAGACTTTACTTTGTGATCTACCTCTCTCTTTTTCAGAGCAATTTCACAATTTCGAGGAAGTTTAACAGGGAGAAATATCTCATCGGTTTTAGGCTGTAAACACAAAGATGGGCATAATTATTGACTCGAGAAATGAGATCATAGTTACAGTAGTGTTTTTTCTTTCTTTTTCTAACTTTAAAAAACATACCTCATCAGATGTTGACTGCTGTATCAAAAGACTCTTTAAGAATGGGTCACTTACATTTTCTACACCCAAGGTGACTATGTCTGATGTTGAAGCTTGAGGTTCCTTAAACTAAAAATAGACCAGTAAGCGAGCAGACTAAAATATACTATACCATAAAAATCTCATTTTGAGGGAGTAACAAGCTTACAGTAGGAGTAGAAGAATTAATACTTGTCACGGTCTCTACAATTGATGAGTTAGGAGATATGTTAGCCTCTTTACTTGTATTGCTTGAAGAGTTCGAAGTTTCCATTACACCTAAACAAAGAAAAGAACAAAATTTGAAATTCAGAATGTAGTTTTTGAAGTAACGTATCCGTATGTTTATGTCTTATAAAACGATCACTCACCAGTAGCATGGTGAGGAGTAGGTGGACACTCACAATAACTACATGCTGCTCTTGTAGCTCCAGCCTCCAGTTCATAGGCAGTGCACTTACAGTTTTTACATGCTCTTCTCTCCACGCCCCTTGGGTCCTTCATTTCAGCCACTCACTAGGATCTGTTGTGCACCACAAATGTAAAAACTATTAAGAAATTTGAATCTGTGCTTATTAGGTGTTTTGATGACTAAGATCTTTCAGAAATTATTATTACTTTATGAAAAATAGTTTGATGAAGACAGTGAAATTATCTATTAAATGTAATTGATTGCAAAACTAACAATTAGATATGAACAATACAATATACAGAGAACAGGAAACATCCAAGGTAAAATAATGAGCAAATTGCATACGTGTAACTGCTGTTTTACAGATGAAACCTTACAATACTTTACTTCACACTTCACTATCCAAATAGAGTAGAAACTTTATGGCTGTCCTACAATACAGCATTTTGAAAGAATTGCAATCCCATTGTTAAAACTGTGGGCATGAAACACTGAACGCACTAGCATGTCTTGAGGTCTAAAAACAGATAGCCCATTGGCGAGGGAAATAACATAGGAGCTAGCATGAACATTACGACACACTGTTCTTACATCTTGACACACAAAGGCTACTTCTGGGTTTACAATAATGTTTTTCAGAAAAGCAAATATTGGAATATAATCTTGTAATCCTACAATATAGCACTGTTCACTTTTAAACAAGACTCCATTTAAGTCTAGCCATGGAACTTCCGAGACATCAGAGCCAGGTGCATGTATTAACTTTCCGTAGTAGGCGAATTCCAACTTCACTGACTTGATGGGGCCACATCTTGATTCGTGCCGCAGTGACTTTTTCCAAAGATAGGCTTGATGCAGTTGATCACGACGGGCAAGAAATAAGGGAATATTTCTGTAGGCTGTCAATACAGATATCAACCTTTTGTAATATTTGTGATTGGATTCACATCGCAGACACATATAATTCATTAAACTCGCAAACTTCAAAATTTGGTTTGGGAAATGAATTAGAAAATGTTGCTTAGGAATAAGATGAGCATACAGGGAAATATAGTCTGAAAGATACTTATGAATTAAGTCTTGAAGATAAGTTACCAGCCATCTTGGAATATCAACAGAAAACACAATGCGACATATTTCTAACAAGTCAAGGAAATTTGTCCAGTGAGCATCTTCAGTACTAATTAGTGGACTTACAATAATAGGTAATATTGTTGCAAGAAGCCAAAGTTGGCAAGCAGACTGGTGAAGAGAAACAGTAGTATCATCCTTTATGTGGTCTTCTTTTAGTTCTGAAGGCTTGTCCCTTGTTTCAGTGTATTCAAAATCATAATTAAGTATTGTTTGATTCAGCCAATTCAAAGTAAAAGGTTTCTCCTTGATTTCATACAGGTAATATTTTAGTAATTTCTTCACTCCTAAACTTAGGGCTCCTTCCAGCAGACAATGCATACTATCAAAAGGCAAGTTTAAAAGAACGTGGAATGATTGCAGTTGATTCAAACAAGACTCTCTGTTCAAACCATATTCTGTGCTGGCCTTATCATTTTTTCCTCTGGATGTCTGCACCTGCCTAATTTGGTTTTCATAATCTTCTTTAGTTCTTAGTAGAGCTGGATCTTCTCTTGTCATAGTTTTTATTTCTGATTCAAATCTTGCCATGCATATTCTGCAGCACCTTTTAGCTGTAAATCCTTCTTTGAATCCAGCAATGCTATGCTGGCCTAGATTATCACTAATTACAGCAATGTACCGTACACTTTTTGGCCACTCTTCAACTGTATACCATCTTCAAACTTTTTCAAAACAGTTACGATGACCTCAAGTGCAGCATCCATTCCATAATATTTCCCTTTTATCAGGTTGGCATTAACAAGGGCAAGCAAACATATTACTTTCAGACAAGACCTGTACTTTAAAGGGATATTATCTAGAAATATGTAGAATGCTCCCACCTTCTGCCTTCCAGACCTGCTCTTCAAGGGAGACAAAACCTCAACATCATCATAATATAGAATGAATCTCAGTGCATCAGGATGCTCCCTCAAAATGTTATTGTCTTTTGAGAGAGATCCTTTCATATAGCAGTCTAATGGTTTAGAATTTGTGGTGCCACTTGAAGTATTCTCCACAAAGACCTTGTAGTCAGGGTGATTAATCATTTTCTCCACGGTTTCTTCAAGTGGCACGTAGATTAATTCTTGATCTATGACCTTAGTTTTGGTCACTGTACCTTTGCGGCCTCTGATCAATACTTTTCCCAAGGGAATTCTCTTCACATCTGTCACTCCAAGAGTATCTTTGAAAAATCGTTGTTGCTGTGTTTCTGTTTCTAGATTTTTGAAAGAATCTTAACATGTTGACGAGGCAAACTTTTCTACATTTACAATATCACTCATTTTTACTTTGCTTCCTTTAGACTGGAGAACGGTATCAACTTTTTCAGAATATTTCTTTATGCACTCTTTCACAAGAAGTTTAGCATCATCCAAAAGTTCTTTTCTCTCACTCACAGACAAAAAACCCTTCTCGTGTACACTTAAAACAAAGTTCCCAGCTGCTTCATTAATACTAGATGATGATGATGACTGTGAAACAGCTTTTGAAGGCAGAATGTTGGGAGCAAATGAAACACTGGTGACACTTGTGGAGTCCGAAGCACTGGGAGCGTTGGAACTTGAAGCACTATTATCACATCTTGGAAATGTATGAGGCTGATATGAGACATCAAGTTCAGCATCACTAAAATCACTCTCAGGCTCACTGTCATTAGCAATTTCAAGGACGGCTTCATCACTGGAGGTGACTCCATCACCATCATCATCACCTTGTTCAACAGGTGGTCGAGTATGACCTGATGATTTAAGTCGCTTTGGAGGAGGGGGCATCTTACCTTTCTTTCTTGAACATTCAATCAGTAGCCAAAGAATTTGCCAAAAACATGAAACCTATAAGGAAAGGAATAATAATAGTTTAACAGAATCGGGTAACGGTTAATACCCTCGTAAAAGCATTTGATTTTCATCGCCTTAAAAGGATTTAAAAGACTCACCTTTCTTTTTCTCGATGAGGGAAAGAAAATGAATATATTACAAAGTTGGGTCAAATGCTAAATGAAAAGGATGAAAAGGTAAGAGTCGGAAATCTTGTAAGGCTTGAAAATAGACGAACAAGAAAAGATGGCGTGCGAAGTGCGAAGTGGAATTGAGCGGGAAACAGCTCGAAACTGCCTTGTATGAAATAGCCGAGAACAGCTTCTGCTACTTTTCTTCTTCTAATGCAGAAAAATTTAGTTCATTAGCAAAAACAGTGAAAATTGGCGTCGCTCTGCAACAGAAAAGCTAGCAGACTGCGTTCAGCATTGAAAACAATACCACTGTGCCCAGAATTAGGCAGCACGATCTCAAAACCGAGACACCTCTCTCGGTTTTCGGGACGGTATGACCCGATTCTGACCAAGCCCGACATATTCCGGGCTAAGCGCGCCAGTTTTGAAACACAAACTCTGAAACAGGCAGACGCGCCTCGAAATCAGGTATTGATTTGCCCGAAAACGAGCCGACGCCTCAAAATCCGTGAAAAGGTTACTAAAATCGAAATCGGCTTCTTTTTCACGGCTCGGAATCTGAGTTTTTTGTTTACCGTGTCCCCCCTCCCCGCTCCCCGCTCCCTGCCTGGCGCGCCGCGCGGGTGCGGGCCGTGCCGTGCCCGTGCAGTGTACAGCGTTGGTCGCGTCGGCAGGGCAGCGCAGCGTCCGTGGCGTGTCGTGCGAGAAGAGAGAAGAGAGGCGTGTTTGGACCGGTAGACTTCGGACTTTTGGCAAATTCCAAAACAATGGAAAAAGATCAAGATGAAATAGATGTAAGGACGCTTCTACGTACGATGGGCATGGAAGAACTTAAAACAACATTTACCTTCGAGTGTGACAGTTCTTGATACAGAGGGCAGTAGTGTCTCTTGTACTACACCTTCCAGGACTGGTAAAGCAGCAAATTCAGGAAACTTTGGTGTTACATGTCCCATAGAAGGTAACAGCAGCGTTGGTGATTCCATACACCCAACAGGTAAGGCAATGTGGGACTGATCGTAAACTGTGCACAAGCAAAACACAAGAAAATGAAATGCCCACTAACCCTTTTTTTTCTTCTTGATTTCAATACAAGTACCAAAGTAACATACCTGCTTGCGGTGGTAGAGGCAGCACAGGTGTGGGATCAAATCCAGCATGGTGTTCTGATGAGATATCATGGATGGGAAGATTTAAATCATGTTAAGGCAATGGCAGCCCAGTGCCAACATCTTGATCATTTATACACTCCCTGTTAAAAAAGCAGACGTCACACGTCGGAATTCAACTTTGAAATTGTGAAATTGGAAACTAAAACTATCTGTGTTCTAGAAGTACTTTGAACAGAGACTGCTTGACACCTTCTTTTAAGGTTAGAACTTTTGCATATCACAAATTTACTTACTCGGGGTCCGTCGGCTCACGTCGATCAACTCTTGGCCGTTTCGACATAATTCATTTCTTTACGGGTCGTCGGGTCGTTAGAGCACACGACAAATATATGGGCACACAAAATTAAAAAAAAAAAAAATACGATTTCACGAAATCCTGGTAGACAACGGAGTTTCTATAACTAAAATAAAATATTGTGAGTGTTGAATAAGACTGTAAGAAGACCGACTGGTTTTGTTTAGTTGACGATAGTCAAGATAGTGGCTAAACAATTCTAAGTTTGAATTGATAAGGCGGGTTTCAAGTAATGAATACTCTCCGACAGTTCGGCCGACACTTAATCGACAGGAGCAGGAGAATAGAAAGCTCTCCTTCTGACGGCAAAAATTGGGCGGCGAGGTCTCGGCCGGAGGAGAACTTCAACAATAACCTCCCCTCCACCGGGCGCACGGAAGGGGCCAACCGGGGCCCTACCTAATACCGCTGGTACGCGAAGGACCAGCGGGCAAGCGCGCCGCGGCCGCGACGGGGGACGGGGGTGCGCTCTATTGGGAAAACGCGGAGTTAAGGTGTTGTTTACACAAAATGGTACACGTAAATGTACATCATTTCAAGAATTCTGCTCACCAGATCGAAGTCAAACTTACCAAACCGTTTTCCGCAGGTATAAAACTACTATTTACGCATTCAGTTCGCCTTGTCAACGTTTCGATAACTTTAAAAAATGATTTGAAGTCGCGAGGTGGGCACATCAGCCACCGGCAATGGCGGACATGCTTGGCCTGCTTTCGCGTTGTTGACACAACATGCCAACCAAATAAAATGAAAAAAATCACTGCTCTCATAACGTTACGATTGGAACTCATTCTTTGAGGCACACATTTAGTTGGCAGAACCGGGGCAAGTTTCAGTAAAACTGAAGTAGTTTTAAAGAAGGCAGTACGGTGGTCACGTGCGAATTTCAGTGGTGTTATCTCATTCTTGCGCTCGAAACTAAAGGCTGGCTTTGTTTGAACGCAGACTTTAGAGGTTTCTCTTTCGCTCCGTGTTGGCTCGTCTCGGCCTACCCCCTCCACGAAAAAATATCCCCTTCCCCTGTTCATTTTGCCTGACGAGTCGAGCATTACCATAGAAACTCGAATTTCAATTCAAATTTACAAAATTTCTGCAATACAGATTTCAACTAGACTTCAGAATCGAATGTACTAGATTACATTCTAAATGTATGCTTAATATCATCGAATTCCCTTCAGCAGATTTTTTTCTGTCGTAAGGGGCCATATGAAACAAAACACGCACGTTTTCCAGCGATTTTAGAAGGCAACTCCGTTGCCTAAAAATTACTACTGAAGATTTCACCGGCGTTTCACGGTAGCACAGCCTTTGGTATCATTCAGAATTCTTCTGTTGGCCACGGGCACCAACATTGTCGGGCGAGGCCGCCCGCGGCCCTCAGCTCTCCCCGGTCCGCTTTTCATTGTTTACTCATCGTGGATACACAGCGCAGCTCTCAAACGTTCAAGATATTTTTCGTGGAAGATTCCTGGTGCCTTGGTATTATTTTTCTTGTGAGTAAGTAACTATGTGTAACTCGTGTGGAAGTTGGCGAAACTTTGTGGTTCATTTTTTTTTTATTAATGTGTAGTGAGTAAGCAAGTAGTCACGTTCCGTTTCTTAACTTCGTGCTGTGTGTGTGTGCGCTCCAGCTGGAAATGGCGATTCCGTCAGGTCGGGGTCGTGGTATCAAAACTCACCCCAGAGGGCCTAGAGCAGGGGTTCTCAACCTTGGGGTCGCGACCCCAAATGGGGTCGCCAAATTTTATTGTGGGGTCGCGTCGAGGTACCTGGGGCCTGGGATCGCCGGAGGTCGCGGTTTGGCCTCCGGCTGGCCCCCGATACGTCATCGCCTGTGCAGATATACGGAAAAACCTATAGGAAAGCCACTGACAGTTAAAAAACTCCCAAAAACATAACTTTAATTTTCATGTTTTGGAGAGGAGATGGGGGTAAAAGGGTTGAGATGGGGTTGCTTGGGGTCGCGAAAAACCTTCTGTAGGGTCGCGAAAATTTTGCCCAATCATTTTGGGGTCGCGACCCATAAAAGGTTGAGAACCGCTGGCCTAGAGTCGCATTAGCCAATTAAGGCGTACTGTCCCAATGTGTACCTGATCACCTCGATCTTAATTTAGTTATCTTTTTTCATTATTTTTGGATTCAATTCAAAACCTTTACCTGCTAAATGTGTCGTAAGAAACAACCCATAGACCAGCCACCCGATCGATTTGCTATCGCAACTAAGTTCGCTTTAAAACGGGAAAATTCAAATGGGACGTCACCTTACTTTTAACGTCTTTTTGTGCCAATTTTCATTTAGTATTTTCTGTACAGCACACATGTTTTGTAATCTTCCAATTACTGGTGCCATCACGAAGAATGCGCCTATGCTCATTGTGTCAATTTTTGGTAGCATCTGAATCCAGTTTGAAATAGATGAAATAGCCACTGTCCCAATGTACCCCATGTCCCAATGTACCCCACCTTCCCTTAACCAAATTCGCGCTTATCCTGTGGATGGATTGTCCTGAGCCGTGCGCAGACGTCGTACACGTCAAGAAAATTGGGAACCACCAGCGGCCCAACCTGCAACCCGGCATGGTTGTCACCGTGTCGTGGTCCAAAGAGACAGAGAAAATGGGACGAATCATCCAGTTGGGTGAGTGATTGCATAGTACACGCTCATTGTTTGCTACTGTACTACTGTACGAAGAAAGCTGTGTGCAGTCGGTGTTCTCGCGCCCCTTTATCGCTGTGCATGAAAATTTGCTTTACTGTCACTTGTGTTATACTATGCTAATCATGCTGCTACAGGAGCTGAGAAAACCCCTAAAAAACTCCGCATTGATGGGAATGGGAAGGTGTGCGCCACCGGAGGACTCCTCGGGCGAAGGGAGTGCGACATGCGCCAGACCATTCGCCATCGCCGGGGAGTCGTCCAGAGCGCAGCCGACGCTCAGCTCCTTCGAACTGTGAATGGTGAGAAACTTTAACCTGTGTCCCTCGTAAGAATTCGCACCCTCCGCGACGAATTATGGTCTCCCCTGCCCCGCCCTGCCCCGCCCTGCCTCACGTGCCTGCACCTGCACTTCAAGGCATTCTCCAGGTTCCCTTTGACAGCTGTGAGTGCCCCGACGCCAGCCGCCGCCAACCGTCCCAGCTAGCCCCGACTCAGCTCTTGACCTAGCCCCCGACCTCGGTCGCAAAGCCGCCCCCGCCGCTCTCGCGCCGCCCGCGTACCTGACCACCAGCTGCCCCCGACATCCCTGCTTCAGCCCCATGTGGGCCGCCCGGGCCTGCCACCGCCCGCCCCCGCCCGCCCCCGCCGGCCAGCCCGTCGTCCGCACCCAGCTGCCCCAGAGCTGGGCCCCTACCTTCGTTGCAGCGCCACCTCCGTTGCAAGCGCAGCCCCGCTGTCCTCGCGCGCGCGGGCCGGGCTGAGAAACAGCTGTCCTCGGCTGCCCCCTCTGGCCGCCCCCGCCGGCTGCCCCCGCTGGCCAAGCCCGCCGGCGCCCCCGCAGGCCGCCCTCGCAGGCCGGCCCGCCAGCCGCCCCCGCTGGCCGCCCCCGCCGGCCGCCCCTGCCAGCCGCCCTCGCCGGCCGCCCCCGCAGGCCGCCCCGCCAGACGCCCCCGCCGGCTACCCCCGCAGGCCGCCCCCGCCGGCTGCCCCCGCTGGCCGCCCCCGCCGGCCGCCCCAAGGGGCGGCCAACTCATGTATTTCTGTGTACACTTGCCTTGTATTTCTTGTATTTCTAATGTATTTTTCTGTATTTTTTTCGTATTTTTGTTGAGTATTTCTATGTAATTCTGTGTATTGTAAAGTATTTCCTGGTATTTTTAGTGTATTTCTAGAAATACACAGGTATTTCTGTGTACACGTTTTTTTCGAGTTGGCCGCCCCTCGGGCCGCCCCTGCCGGCTGCCCCCGCCGGCCACCCCCGCCGGCCGCCCCCGCCGGCCGCCCCCGCCGACCACCTCTGCCGGGCACCCAACTGCCCCTAACCTTCGTCGCAGTGCCCCCCCGTGCCACGGCCGACCTTTTCGCACTTGCTTTCGCAGCCCTGCCCCCCCCCCCCCACACACACACACACCGACACATCCTTATCCTATAACGTATCTACCTATCCAAGTAATTTTCTTTGATTTTTTTAGCAGATGATACGAAGGTATATCAGCCTGCTTGTACTGTCATACAGCGAGCAGTTTGCAGAGAGCAGCGCAGCGAGCAGCGAGCAGCTAGTGTGACATTATATTATATACAGGGGGGAAAATTTCGCGCGGCGCGCGCCCCTCACTACTCCACGCCACCTCTCGGGACGCTGTGCTGCCGGGCCGCCGGGCCGGTGCCCCCTCCCGCCCCGCGCCTCCCCCCTCCTAGCCCAGCGCGACAGCGCTCCGCTTCCCTGCAGCCTGCGACGCGTAGGGACATCTACCATACGTATCATCTGCTTTCAAGTTCCGGCGCTCCGGAACTTTTTGGTCACGGTCGCGTGGTCTGTTTTTTTTTTATTTCATTTGCAGACGAATTAGCTGTAGGTGACCATGAGATTGTGCCCTTCAAGCCAGCAGAACTGGAAAGCTTCCTTAGAGCATTACCTGACAACCCAACTCTAGAAGAGGTCAATCATGTTGTGAAAAGGCTGCCTTGTCTGGCACCACTATCTGATCTTGACGTATGATATTTCCTATTTCTTCAGTGAATTTAAAACAATTTTTTTAGGGGTTACTTTAATTTTAATTTTTATTCCAGGTGCAACTAGTGAAGGGTTTTCCCGTGTATATAAATACATATTTGCTTGCTACGTTACATAGACTTTACGAAACTAAGCCTGGCGCATATCTGTCGAAGCTTCTCACGGAGCTAGTACCTCCTAAGGTGCAAGGGTTGCCAAACTTGACAGCAGTGGGGAAGGGGTCAACAAAAGTTGGACTTCCCGAAATTGTGCTGAAAACTCTGATAGGTATAGTATAGTAAAGAGCATTTCTAATGCAATGCAATTATTGAGGTAAAATAAAAATAACTGAAATGTATCTTCCAGTGTACGTGGACAACCGTTCACGGGGCGAGTACAAGCCACACAATGGCTTCCCCAACGCCATTTATGCAATGCTATTTTGTCATATGAGCGGGACTGCCGCTCAGCAGTGAATGATAGGCACCGGTTCGTTTTGGACCCTCCGGGACCTCTGTCACGTTCACGAATTGGTACGTGCTGCGTGAAGTGCCAGTCGGGGATGCATGATAACATCAGAGATAGGCCCCTAACTCTGCTTCATTTTTGCAGTTGCTGCAAGAGAGTCCACACTGACAGTGGTCAGGCTGGACGGGCCTATCTCGACCACATCTGTCCCTGGTACCCCTGGTGGAACAACCGTTCCCACTACTACTATGGTTCACAATCCAACACCCACTGTCACGGAAACGGGTACTTTGGAGCTTGCAGCTGGTGACCTTCGCCAGACACCCACATGGTCACATTCCAGCGATGGAGAACAGAACCTGCAACCTGCACCCCAGGAACAGGCGGGGAGCAAATACAATGGCCTCCTAGGGAAGAATCTAGCTTTAATTTTATAGCCCACATGGCCATTATGAATGAACCATTGTAGAAACTTCACATAATTATTATCATTTGCTTTATTATATTTGTAAGTTTTGACTAGTCAAAATAGTTTTATTTCATTTTATTATTTTCTGACTCCAAATCTAGTCAACAAGTGCTACATTTTTTTCTGTAGTGTTCTAAAGGGATGGTAAATTACCGTAATTTTAGGTAAAATACTCGGTAAAATACAGTTTTTTACTCATCGGGTTTTTGTTTTTTTACTCAAAAGTACGCGAAATCGCCATTAGATTGGAGAAAAATTGTTGAAAATATCTTAAGAGTTAGTGTTATCAATAATAGTAAAAAAGTAATCAAAATAATAATAATACAACGACAGACTAACAACAAACGTGATTGATATGTGTTTAAACTAAACTACTTACAGTATAAAGAATATTCACAACTCTCGACCCTCTTTTCCCGCCAAACGGCACAACCGACACAAACGCACCTACAAACCAACACGCCTCCCCTCCGCGCCACAGACAGTCAACAATCGAACTATGGCGCGCGCTCCCTCCTTCGCCCCTATCTTTACCGACCCATACTACGCGGCTCGGTTCAAAAGATGCTGGCGTTGCGATGCATACTAAGGTCATTCGATTTACTCATTAGAGTTAGGACCCCACTACAATCTGCAATCCCCCCCCCCCCTCTCTGTTGTGACAAAATACACAACCACAAAAATTTTAATTAAAGAAAAACGAAGAAACACTATTTCCTGAACTTTTTAGCAAAAATACCCAAAATTACAAAAAAAAAACCGTATTTTACCGTATTTTACTCGGTTTTTTACCAGTTTTTTACTTTGAGTTCAAAAAAACGGTAATTTTAGAACACTATTTTCTAGTCAGTAAACTGTACTGAAAACACGCCATCCTGTCACAATAAAGTGCAATGCAAAATTTCAAAGAAAAGAGATCCCCTGTTATTTCTGAAAATTCTTCCCCAGCAACACGCCCATCCACCCGCGCGCCGCACCGCGCACGTTGCGCTTTGTCTGAGAGTTGTCTGCACTCCTACCCTAGCTACGATCTGAAACACATCTAACTTTCGTCTGAGCGCCTTCCCTGTCCATGCCGGCAGTGGGCTGAAAATTGTCTGAGTCGTATCTGCCCCTTCAACCCCCTGCTCGGCCGGTTGCCTGAAGTTTGTCTGAAGTCAGTCGCTGACCCGCCGCTGCGCCCTCGTCCCGGACGTCTGAGCCAGGTCTGAGCCGCGGTTGTCTACCAGACCATTGTCAATCGGCAAACTTGTCTCAGACAGTCGTCAGTCTAACTGGGCCGAGGATCAGCAACCGATTGGCTGGCGTTTGTTAGCGACTCATCCGACAGTTAATTATCCACCGATAATCGATGCAGATTGTCTGCCGTTCAGCTATGCTTTGGCTACGGATCCACTCGCAATGGTCTATCGATGTTTTGCAGTTTTACTGTGGCAGGTCTGTCGACTCGCCGTCAGCACCGACGACGTTCAAACCGAGGTAAGACTATTACTTTGCCTCGGGTTCACCGCCTTCAACGTGCCTACAAAATCCGGGAACCTCTTCTGCAGGGCCTCGTGTCGCTACCGTGCAGCAGCGTGGAGTCTCGGAAGGGTGATCTCCTTGTAGAGGCTCATGATCAAGTGCTTGCCCTCAATGAAAGCTGCTGAACTCGGTAGCGGAGCAGCTTTCCCAATCAACTTGCACAGTAGCTTGCCGTAGCTCATGGTTGCTGTCGTGGTGCACGCAGCAACGTCCCTGCAGAAAGAATGAGGAATTACGACAGCGCCGGGGCCCGGCCCGGCCCGCAACTTGCCTTGGTGACGAAGTGGTGCTTGTGCTGCACGGGGAGCAGGGCCTGGTCGAGCACCGCTGCAGCGAAGCGGACACCACAGTGATGCACCTTGCGCGCACGCTCGACAAGCACCACCTCGTCACCAAAGTCAGTTGGCTCTGTAAGAGCGGGGCGGGGCGGGGCGCGCCGCGGCCACCTGCACTACGGCCTCCGTGTCCGTCCGCCTTGCCATGTCGTGCTCGACCGCGAGCAGCTCCCTGTCTGCGCAGCCCCAGCCCGCCATGAGCCTGGCTGCCGCGGCCCCGCCCTCAAGCGACTGAGAGCAACCGCGCAAGCAACCCGCAACGCTTGCCTTGCCTTGTCTTGTAGGCGGGGGGCGCGTGGCCCCTAACCTACTGAACAGCCCCCAGCTCTTGCGTCCCAGCGCTCTTGTCAACGCCTGGGACGTAGACTAGCCCACCGAGGTGACAAAAGTGTTGCCTACCCTGGGATTCGCAGGCGCTCTGGAGCAGCCGGTCCGGTAGACCATGACGGCATGGCCAAGTGGGTGGGACCGAGAAGGGCATGGGACGACTGGGAGTGGGGACGAGTTAGTGGGGGCGAGTTGTCCTAGACCCAAAGACTTTTTAAGTGATACATCATTGGTATCTGGAACATTGGTATGTACTAAGTCATCTATATCATCATTATTGGTCATTTCATCATTTTCTTGCTGTATGTTGTCATTATCACTTTTTGTTACACTTTCAGAAGAAATTGTTCTCAAATGATCATAAACATTACCATCAATGGGTAATTTATCTAAACTTACTTGATCTACGCATATATCTGAATAATGAGGGTTATGATTTTTTAGCCACAAAAGGGCATCCAATACTTTTTGCTTTCTAACAACAAAGTCCTTAAGTAAGACTTTGTCATTAAGTCTTACAACAACTACATGGCTTAAATCTTCAACAAGGTAAGGTAGAGTGTCGGCAACATGCTGAACATCCTGAGGAAAGTTTATAACATGACCCTTATACTTGTATTGAAGTCTCTTTACACGATACAGTGATGTAACAGGATGAATCCTACTGATTAGTTGTTTTTCTATGTATGTTAAAGATTTCAATTCATCTGGTACATCTAACGGGTCCATATCATTATCTTTTGTAAAGAGAAAACAATTCTTCCCACATTTAAACTTGGTGAAAGAACTCTGCATAGATCTTTTATGACATGTTGGGCATTCTACCCAACGCAAGGAATTTTCATAACAGTTAAAATTATGTTGATGGACATCAATGACTTCACTATCAAAACTGGTACCTGTTTTCTTAATTGTCCTTGAGGTAAACCTACGCTCAGAGTTCAACTTCGTTTCCTGTTCTCTTTCTACAACACTCGTATTACCTCTAAATTTCATCATTTTTTTCCTTGCCTTTTCTCTTACTTTATTCCGTGATGATGTATTCAGATTTTGCCTGTGCTTCCTCTGCCTCTCTACTGCTTTTCTTTTCTTCTCTAGTAGTGTTTGACTCTAAGAAAAACAAGATGTAAAAATTGGTTAATTTAATGTCATGTGCTAAAGTTTCAGAAACTTCTGTTACAGACTGAGATTCATTATTGCAAAGATATAGTAAGACTGATTACTACAAAACAAATACATGATATTGTATTTCTGTAGGTTATTTATAAAGGTGGCAATACCCATTAATTGTAATCAAAAGAGCCAAAAAAAAAGGAACACTAATGGTCATACTGTAAGTGGTATTAAACTAGACGTATTTTTTCTTTTACTGTAAAAATTAATAAGAAAATTTTAATAGACAATGAAATCATTTAAGAAAATGGTACATAAATGATTAGTTTTTCTTTTTTTGACCAGGATTACGCGAAAATTTAATCTTAAAAGCTAACCCCTTCATGCCCACAAACTTAAAATACAACCCCTTAGGCGATTCGCACATCTCTTTCAGTTTCTGAATTAGAGGTATCATTTCTGTCAAAACGTTACGAGGCATGTGCACGTAACACCACTTATCCTCAACATCATCATCCTCCAGCTTCAATCTGATTGTCCTGCCCTTGCTTGTTTCAACTTCTGAGAGATCAATGACTTTGTAATAGGTATTCTTCTGAAGGTTCTTTACAGACTTGTACGTGAGTATTTTCGATGCGGCTTGATTAATCTTCTTGATCTCCTCATCATCTGAAGAGTCATCCTGTGTAATGTATGCAGATTTTGGAACCAAGATAAGAGAAACCTACCTAATATGTATGTATTAATATGGAATGGTTAAAGCATCAACATTATTTAACGCTACCGACAGATTTTATTAAAAAATGCCATGTATGTGACTAATGAATGTTTTACCTACAACTTGAATACCAGGTAAGAATATTTTTTTTTGAAAGGTTTTTTTTTTTTTTTTAAACTGCATATACTAATGTCTCAAGAGGTCAATAAAAAAAAACTAAACACTTCAAAGATTCAGTTTTAAAAAAATACTGTTAAAAATAAGAGTTCATATAATCAAGAAAACCAACCTCATCAGCTGGATCCTTCTTTTCAGGTTTAGAACGTCTTTTCCTTTTAGGTTTAGATTTCTTCACTGATTCTTGTGACTCAGTACTAGAAACATCAGAACTCTGGAAAGATAACAAATGTTGTAGAATAAAACAGTAACCAAAGAAAAAAAGGAACAAAGAATCAGACAAAATCCTTCTCAGATTTTCTTTTCCGGTCTTCATCTTTATCCTTCTTCTTATTCTTCTCATCAATCTTATTCTTCTGAACAAGGTAAACAGATTATATTATACAAATATAAAGTTATTACACATGTTCTTAAGAACAACCATACCAAAATTACCTTGCTCTGTTTACTTTTCTTTGATTCTTCAGGTTTCTTGTCTGAGTCACTTGATGACTGGTTGTTATCAGAATCAGAATCAATTGTGACCTAAAAAAAGCAAAAGTGACATAAACACATAAGAACTGTTACAAAAAAAATAAATGTGATAAACAAAGCAAGTTACAAACTTACAGATTTTTTGTCGTCGTCAGTGACAGAGCTAAACCCAGACTTTTCAAGACATCTGTTAAAAGCTTCAGAGTCCAGCGTAAGCTTCAGACCCTCCAAAACAATAACATCAAAGGTCAACGGCAATGACGTCTGTAAGTAAAAAAGCACTTATAAGTATAAAAGCACTTATAGTATAAGATCAAATACTTGATAATATCATTTTAATTAATCATTTAGTTAATCATTTTAATTTAATATCACTTTTAAATAGAAATAAAAACACTTTTAAAATCATATTGAGTTTATGTTAATTTACCTTATGAGTTGAAGTTGTTGGTTTATCATTATCATCAACATTGCGTGGACATTGAGACAGAATATTGTGAAGTTGTTGTTCAGTGACATTTAGGGTTACTCCATTCGCTAAATTGATGGAGTGGTCATAATCATGTTTTGGGTACTAAAACAAAAAATATATTTAAAATAATAAAAGTTTAGTTTCAATAAAAAATAAAAAAAGGCATACAAACTTTGACAATCCGTGGTATATAGGTGGTCTCATCATCATCCTCATGAGGATAGTACATAAACGAACAAGAGAAGTCACATTGGTCATCCTAAAAAAAGATTTTTAAAAAAATAAAAATACAAAAAAAAAACGCATTCAAAAACACACAACACATAAGTACCATGACAGAGGCTTAGGTTCGGAGCACAGAAACCAAGTGAAAATGGGCCACAGAAAGTGAATAAAAAATCGGTCAACAGTAAAAAAACTATGTGCATGAGGATCATGGCTGCAGCCCTTTACATAACATGTAAGGCGTGACTGGCAGATCCAGCGATACGCGATCGACAAAAAGTTTCGGTATACAGCACATCCGTTGCAGGGGCTGGGACCTGGCCTACATTAAAGCGCTACGTCTTTGCCTATAAACCAAGGAAAACCACCGCTAGCCGACCGGTGTGTATGCCGGCCGCACTACTCTGTGGGTCTACCTATACATGAAGAGGGCTCCCCTGACATAACCGACAAGTATCCCGGCCCGCCCTACTCCGAAGCGCTGCAGGTCTGCCTATACACCAAGGGGACTCACCCCGATCCAAACACAGGGTATGCCAGCCCACCCCACTCTGAAGCGCTGCGGGTCTGCCTATACACCAAGGAGCCTCAAAGAAGTCAATGTATGGGTATGCCAGCCCGCCATACTCCGAAGCGCTGCGGGTCTGCCTATACACCAAGGGGACTCATCCAGAGCCGAACGCAGGGTCTGCAGCTAGCCGTACTCTGAAGCGCTGCGGGTCTGCCTATACACCAAGGAGCCTCAAAGGAGCCAATCAATGGGTATGCCGCCCCGCCTTACTTCGAAGCGCTGCGGGTCTGCCTATACACCAAAGAAACTCACCCCGACCCGAACGCAGAATATGTCAGCCCACCCTACTCTGAGGCGCTGCGGGGCTCCCTATACACAAAAGAACCTCAAAGAAGCAAATAAGTGCGTATGCCAGCCCACTATACTTCAAAGCGGTGCGGGTCTGCTTATACACCAAGGGGACTCACCCCGAGTCGACCAGGGGTATGCCAGACCGGACTACTCTGAAGCGCTGCAGGTCTGCCTCAGGGGCGGATCTAGCTTGCAGCTGAGGAGGGGGCAAAGCGTGCAGGTTGCCTACTTTCAGGGGACCCTCAACAAATCGACTGAAAATGTAATGCTTTAGAAATTAGTGTTCCCAATGGAACTGAAACTTTTCAAATTGTTTTTTAAGGATCAGTGCGTACCGTGTAGACCTAAATCCATAGGCTGAATTGTAGAAAGAGGTAGTTCCGAGCGAAGCGAGGAAAATTTTTTGATTTTATGTCGTAGTAGGTGTCAAAATAGAGCGGGTCCTGTAGGAATTGTTCAAAAACTGCACGCTAAAGTGGGTTAAAAATAAGAATATATGGAATTGATAAAAGCTGAGAAACGAGCCGGACTGGAAAAGTGTACGAAATGGGCAAAACCATTGTACTATTAGCAAAACATCGCGAGCGGAGCGAGCGAAAAAAAAAAAAGACTTTTAGGAAACGCAAGCAGAAGCGAGGATTTTAAGGTTTGTGCAGATTAGAACCACCTGACTTTAAGAGTAAGAGTCAAAGAGCGCAGCGTGCTGACGTGCTGACCCGACTCGTGGCGCTGCCCGGTCGCACGGTGGCTCGGCTGGATCTGAGGAGATATTCACTTCTGTGATAAACTTTACACCTAATTCGAGAATTTCACCATAATGAGCGTACTATTATGGCACAATGCAGCGAAATCTGCCTTTAAACGGCGCGACTTTTACTTTAGGCGTAATATCAACGTAGTACTGAGATCGATTACGTAGAAGATTTTCGTGAGGTGCATCCCTCGGATGGATTGGGTGGCTTTGGATTAACCGTTTACCACCATCTGCCTCCCTCTCCCATTCTTTCCCTTCCTCTTTTTCTATTTTTTCTCTTTTTTCCCTTTATTTTTCTCTTTTCTCCCTGTTTTTTCCTCTTTTCTCCCTCTCTATTTCCTCTTTTCCCCTCTTTTTTGGGGGGCGCCTGAGCCCCAGGGGGGGAGGGGGTGCACTTGTCCCTTTGCCCCAAATCCGCCCCTGGTCTGCCTATACACCAAGGGGCCTCCCCTGACATTGCCGGTAGCTATGACCGCCCTCCCTACTCCAAAGTGCTGTGGATCTGCCTATACAACAAAGGGCTTCACCCTGAGCCAATCAATGGGTATGCCGGCCCGCCCTACTCCGAAGGGCTGCGGGTCTGCCTGTACACCAAGGGGGCTCAACCCGAGGCAACCGGTGAATGTGCCAGCTCGCCCTACACCAAAGCGCTATGAGTGCTGCTTATACACCAAGGAACTTGACCTGAGCCGACCGGTGGATATGCCAGGACGTCGTACTCTGAAGGGTTGCAATTCTTAAGCTACAGTAGTACTTACCTCACCAAATGATGACATTTCTAAAAATTTTGAAGAGATGAAAACGAAAGAGTGGAAAATTTAGACAAGGTGAATTGAGGCCAGGAACGAGAAGTGCTGATTATTGAGTGCGGTATCCCTATTAACTACAATGACTACTGTGCATGAAAGAGAAAGACAGTGCAGTGTTCATAGAAAGAGAAAGAAAGAGTAAAAGCCTCCGAATAAAAACCAGGGGAAAATAATGAGGAGTGACACGAAAATAGGGAATGCAAAATGAGATTCTAAGTCAAAATTATGCTTTCAAATTAATCCTCTTCAGGTTTTGAATCACATTTTTTTTTATTACTTTTCATGCATTCTTTTCTGAAAAACCAAACAAAACAATATGAAAAGGACACACAAACCTACCTGTATTATCGTATGACATAAAAAATCTTCAAAACAGATATCATTCTTGAAATAATTAATCGTAAAAAGTGTTAAAAGCAAAAGATATGACATAATTGGCGAGTGAGCGAGCGACGCGAATAAAGAAATGAAATGAAACAACAATTTAGAAACTTAAATTATCTCAAAAAAACAATGCTGCATAAATTTGCGCCGCGATCTCCCTCTTGAGGGTGTCTAGTATAAGGAGAGCCACACCAAGCAATCGAAAAGATATGTGGTGGCGATAATGGTATAGCCCAGGGGGCGGACCCAGGGGGCGGACTGTTTATTAACATGGCATCCTGAAACCCCTGTAACAATTGATAGATAGGGGAGAGTGGGGCACATTGGTCCATGGGGCACATTGGTCCATTTCGAATTTCGCGAGGTTAGAGCGACCGCAGCGCCACCACTCGGACAGTGGAAGAAGCTATCACCTACCCGACTATTTTTCCGAAGAGTCCGCCGTTCGTCAACGGTCGCAATCCAAATGGCCAGGGGTGAAGTATTGAATACCCCATAAAACAGGTTAAAGTAAAATGTTTCTACTCTACAACCATCTCGTTTAGGGGTATACAACACTATATTTTAATCACGGCACCTTTTTAAAACGAAAGCCTGATCACTTACCTTTGAATTGAATATAGTTTTGAATGGGCTAGAAACAACTACTTGCATTCTAGAAGCATTTGAATTCATCTGCTACACTTGGGGCAGGTTGGGCCGCTTTTTTACGGGGCACATTGTGCCAATCTAACAGTATCCATTAAAATTGCAAATTTTGATATTTCAGGAAGTGTTGTGACAAATGCTAGGTTAGGTTTTCTTATGGTTTCATTTTCTGACATTTATAAAAAATATTCTTAACTGTTTTTACTGTTTTAATTAGTTAGCAGAATTTTATTTTTGATTAGCCTACTTTTGTTAAAGTACAAATACAAGAGTACGAAGTACCTAACTGAAATTACTTTTTTTGACAAATTCGACTTCCTTTATCACAGAGTATCACTCAACACATCATTAAGTGGCGTAGATAACGGTTCTGGCCATTTTTTCCAGCTTGGCCCAATGTGCCCCATAGGTCGGACCAATGTGCCCCGGCCCGGGGCAGATTGGTCCACTTGCAGGCCTCTTGGGTTTTCGGTTTATCTCAGCTTGCATGGTCGGAAAAATGTTGGGGATGGTTTTCTAAGGTAAAGTAATGTACAAACTAAGACTTGGCACAAAAAACTTTTTTTGGGGTCATCACATGCGGCGTAGGGAACTAAAAGAAAAAAAACGGACCAATGTGCCCCACTCTCCCCTACTGTGTTGCTGGTTCAGAAAACTGCAGAGAAACGAAATCTACCTTCAGATTGTCCATGTTTACAAAACTGAAGCCAGAAAAAAATAAAGTCTCAATCTAAAATAAAATTGATGAAGAAACGAAGGGACCGCCTTAATAATGCTCCTGCCGCCCCGCTGGAGTGGGAGGACGCCGCTGCCACTCCTGCCGCCCCTCTGGAGTGGGAGGACGCCGCTGCCGCTCCTGCCGCCCCTCTGCCCGGGTGGAAGGATCTCTACTTAAACTATAGTTTCAACTATAGCATTAAAACTGTAGTTTCGAAACAACACTTTATAGACGCGAGTAACCGTCCTCACACTATATTTTTCCACTGCACTCTTGCCTTGTCTTTTACACGTCTACCACTCCATATTTCACATAGTTTTTTTGCAGTTTGTAAATAAGTATGCAGTGCACTGTTATGAGCAGAATATACTTCAAAGTTTCATGTCCGTCTTCTACAGAGCCGCTATGAAATTGGGACTTGCATTCTATTTTTCGCGAATATACAGTTCACGCTCAAGTCAAATCGTCATATAACAGTACAACGAAACTTGACGGAATAAGGTGCTCCTTATACCGGCGTAAAGCTACCCCTCTCCATACTGGAGCGCTGCCGAGTGTGAGGGCTGGCGCTGACTCGGGTCGTTCCTTAACTTTATATAACTTAAGAATACACTGTGAAAAATATGTTCGTAGATTTACGATTTATTTTGTAAATTACGATTTACGAAAAATGTTGTAAATTTACGACAGCCCATTCTTGCTTGTAATTGAATTTCAAGTCGATAGGTACTGCTTGTAATTTTACGATAAGTGATCGTAATTTTACAACTCCACTTCGTGGAAAATTTTCCCGTAAACCTTCGACAATTTTTCACAGTGTAAGCCTTCATAGCATTGACATTATTAGGACATAACGTTTTCGGGACCGACAAGTCTTCGTATGCCCATCTTTTAGGATTTTCATGCAATCCGGTCGCTATCGGCTGCGATAGCGGTCGGGTGCGCTCGGGCGTTCGCGGGCACGGCACGGGCACCGTCGCCGACGCGATGTGGGCGCACTCTGGTCGGGCAAGCCTGCACCTACTTCTCCCTTCGTCGGCCATCTTGCTTGTAGCTTGTCCTTGTCGCCGTGATTGCTAAGTTTCCTGTTTCGTCGCAATGATCGAGGGAAATCTACGTTTTCTCTTCTATTCTGCTTCAAATAAAAGGTAAGTGACATCATGAACTGGTTTTTGTAATTCACGAATGGTGTTACGTTTTGGTAACATCTGATTTTGTACGTGATGGCTTGAAAGCCTATGAGGTGAAGTCAAGGCTCCTTTCCAGATAGTAAACAATGTTTTGCTACTCAAAATACTACTCTTCCTTGTATATTTTCTACAATTAGGACGCTTCAAACTGCCTCAAAATTAATTTATTTTACGTAGAGCTGTGGAGCCGATTCAGAATTCATGATTTTTTAAACAACCATAACCTTACTTCTTGTTTATGAGGACCTGAGTACCTCTTGGTTCAAAGGCCAGGCCAACGCCTATTTAAGTAGTTATTGTTTGTTTTGTTTTCTTAATTATAATATTTTTTGTAATCCTTTTTATTCTATTCTAACTGATTTGGTTTGTATTCTTATTGCAGTGGGATGCTGGAATTAGAGGCAAAGTAACTCCAAAAGCGTTTAGTTGTCATCAGAAGTGTGAAATAGTTATCGCAGCCAGCTAGCAGCCAGTTTGATATTGACAGTTCAGATATGAGCAAGAATAATCAAAGTATGGAAACTCATATCAACGGAACAGGATAAGGAGGAAATCACTTCAGATGATACCACACTACAGTTCATGGTAAGTTTGTTTGAAAACTCGAATCTGCTCCTTTTACTGACATTCTTTTTAAAAATAAGGGGCCGTTCATATACCACGTGGACACTTTGGGGGGAGGGGGGGAGACCAGAAAAGTCCACGAATGTCCATGGGAGGGGGAGGGGGGGTGTAGCGCCCTGTCCACGAGGATTTTTTTATTCCTTTTTTTTTAACGTAAAACAGCGGGCTAGACTGGAGCTGGGCTGTCAGCTAGCGTCTCCAAGTATCGCCAACTCTTCTTTAATGCCGAAATATTTGAAAATTTCATGATACTTCAAGAAATCTGTAGCCCGAGTCAAAAACAGCGAGAAAGGTGAAATTCCATTTTCCTCGTGGACAGGGGGGGGGGAGGGGGGTATCGGATCATTTTCCACGGTTGTCCACAAGGAGGGGGGAGGGGGGCAAAAAGTGACTAAAAAGTGTCCACGTGGTATATGAACGGCCCCTAATACCAACTAATTTAGTTTGTATTCCTATTGCAGTGGGGTGCTGGAACTAAGGGCGCAGCAACAACAAAATCATTTATTTTGTCGTCAGAAGTATGAAATGGTTATCGCAGCCAGGTTGATCATTGTTAAATTGTGTTGGGTGGATATTCTATAAGCACGGTGATGTCACAACAGTAATGGGATATAGTCAGGTCAAGAACATTACGACACATCAGTAGGTTTACCTTAATACCAGATATATTCAATAAATACCATACAGCACAGCATGAAAGGAACAACGTTCTCTCGCGGGTTACACAGTCTGAAAGGATTACGGGATATGTAGAAAAATAACAAAAAGAAAAACAATAAAACAAAAGACTTTTTTGATGCTGTGATATATTTTTAGTTTGTAATTTCATTGTAGTGTTAAGGAGGAATGTTAAATTATGTAAATTATAACACTACAAGAAATACAACCCCAACAGCAAACCTTTCCTATTGTTTACCACTGTCCAGCATAAGCTGTCGTAGCCTTGTGGCTAATCAAAAAAGTCTTTTGTTTTTTGGTAGTCTTCTTCTTCGGTTTGTAAACTTGACTTGAGTTCTTCCAGGGTCTTTTTTTCTTCTGCAATACCACCCCAAAACCTTTTGAAGTCTTTGTAGCTTGGTGGTAGGGCACTCAGGATTTTACTGATGACCATGTTGTCGTTGATATTTTCCTTGAGTGCCTTTAGTCGATAGACTATGGTTTCTAGATCACTGATGTTGCTCATGGCATCCTTTTTAGGATTGAATTTGAAATCATAGAGATTTTGGAGGAGAACGCACCTTTGTCTGTCATTGGACTTCTCGTAAATTGCTTTCAGACGCGCAAACATTTGCTGAGATGTGTCGCACATGAGGATGTGGCGTTTAACATTTGGGTCTATTGTTGCATAGATCATGAGCGTCGCGTCTGCATCTGCGGCCTTCCAGTTGTCTTGCTTTGCCTTGAGAGAGGTGGTGGTGTCCTTCTCGTCATGAGTGATAGCGTCGTACTTTGAAGTTCCATCAACGATATCGTCTATTCGGGCTTTCCTGAAGAGTTAGCTGGATCTCTTTTGCCCATAGTGGATATGTAGAGCCATCGGACAGCCTGGTTATAGAGTCGGTCTCACGAGCGGAACTCATTGTGCTGACATTCAAAAAACCTGAAACACGTGTATAATACGCAGGGAATATTAGCATTGACGTATCTGGGCCCATAACCTGTTAAATTGTGTTGGGTGGATATTCTATAAGCACGGTGATGTCACAACAGTAATGGGATGTAGTCAGGTCAAGAACATTACGACACATCAGTAGGTTTACCTTAATACCAGATATATTCAATAAATACCATACAGCACAGCATGAAAGGAACAACGTTCTCTCGCGGGTTACACAGTCTGAAAGGATAACGGGATATGTAGAAAAATAACAAAAAGAAAAACAATAAAACAAAAGACTTTTTTGATTAGCCACAAGTAGAGAGACTCAGAGGGAGAGAGGCGTCAACTCGCCGCGCGGCGAGAAGCGCCGTGGTTGGATAGTCCCAGCGTGAGCTACCGGTCGCTGATTGGCCGGCTGGAGTGACGTCACGCAGTGGACGTGCAGAAATCAGACAGGATCGCATCTAGCCGGCAGGGCCTCGAGCACGACCCGAACCGACCCTCGGCGGATCCGGTGGCAGGGGATTACCGAGGGGATTAGGCGGCTTAGCAGAGGGGTGCTGCCTGTTCCGATTGCATAGTGTTCCGTTCTATCTTTTTAGGATATTATTTCGGAATCGTATTCGGCTTAAAATAGTAATTCGATTGAGTCCAAACGGCATGTTCATACTCCAATTTTTAGTCTGAACGTGCCAGCGTGCAATAATTGAACGTTCGGACACGTTCAGACCAAAACTTGGAGTATGAACATGCCGTTTGGACTCAATCGAACTACATTTTTAAGCCGAATACGATTCTGAAATAATATCATAAAAGTATTGAACGGAACACTTTTCGAACGGAACGGGCAGCCACCCCTCCGCTAACACGCCTAATCTCCTCGGTAATCCCCTGTCACTGGGCGCGACGAGGGTCGGCCGAGGTCGCCTGGCCGGTCTGTCCGAGAGTGTGTGAAGCGGCAGGCTGCGACTCGCTACCCGCACCTTCTCAGAAAGCGCTTATCCCACGTGAGTGCGTCGGCCAATCAGAGCCTTGCCCAGAGCTCACGCTGGGACTATCCAACCACGGCGCTTCTCGCCGCGCGGCGAGTTGACGCCTCTCTCCCTCTGAGTCTCTCTAGCCACAAGGCTACGACAGCTTATGCTGGACAGTGGTAAACAATAGGAAAGGTTTGCTGTTGGGGTTGTATTTCTTGTAGTGTTATAATTTACATAATTTAACAATCATCACAGTCCGGACTTGAGCAGGAAGAATCAATCAAAGTGTAGTAACTCATATCAACGGAACAGGATAAGGAAAAAAATCACTTCTGATGATACCATGCTACAGTTTAGGGTAAGTTTGTTTAAAGACTTGAATCTTCTACTGACATTGTTTTTGAAAATAAAACCAACTAATTTGGTTTGTATTTTTATTGCAATGGGGTGCTGGAATTAAAGGCACAGCAACCATAAAAGCATTTATGTTGTCATCAGAAATGTGAAATAGTTATCGCAGCCAGATAGCAGCTAGTTTGATCATGACAGTTCGGATATGAGCAAGAATAATCAATCTTAGTACAGTAACTCATTTCAACGGAACAGGATAAGGAGGAAATCACTTCTGAAGATACCATACTACAGTTTATGGTAAGTTTGTTTAAAAACTTGAGTCTGCACCTTCAACTGACATTGTTTTTAAAAATAAAACCAACTAATTTGGTTTGTATTCCTATTGCTGTGGGGTGCTGGAATTAGGGGCGCAGCAACTACAAAAGCATTTATTTTGTCGGCAGAAGTATGAAATGGTTATCGCAGCCAGGTTGATCATCACAGTCCGGACTTGAGCAGGAAGAATCAATCAAAGTTTAGAAACTCATATCAACGGAACAGGATAAGGAGAAAATCACTTCTGATGATACCATTCTACAGTTAAGGGTAAGTTTGTTTAAAAACCTGAATCTGCTCCTTCAACTGACATTGTTTTTAAAAATAAAACCAACTAATTTGGTTTGTATTCCTATTGCAGTGGGGTGCTGGAATTAGGGGCGCAGCAACTACAAAAGCATTTATTTTGTCGGCAGAAGTATGAAATGGTTATCGCAGCCAGGTTGATCATCACAGTCCGGACTTGAGCAGGAAGAATCAATCAAAGTTTAGTAACTCATATCAACGGAACAGGATAAGGAGAAAATCCCTTCTGATGATACCATGCTACAGTTTATAGTAAGTTTCTTTAAAAACTGAAATTTTCTCTTTCTACAGACATTGTTTTTAAAAATCAAACTAACTAATTTTCGAGAAGTTCTTACCGTCCAACCACGACCAGGTGGAGTGTGCGGAGTGTGAATAACGCTATAATGCAAGGTTGAAATATTAGACTGACGTTTCTTTCTTTCTTTCTTTCTTTCTAGGTTTTGAGCCAATAAAGAATCAATTGACAAGCTTATTATTAATTCCAAAGCATATCTTGAAATTTGTAAGGTTTCTCGTGAATTTCAACCAAATGTTATTTTCTTAGGTGCAATGAGTTAAAATGAGTACAGTCATCAATAAATCTTGAAACAACTAGAACATTTTAATTGCTATTTACAAGTGTTCGTTTATCACATGCGGACTGTGTATTCCTCTTCTAAAGCACAATCAAGGATTGCAGAACAAGCACTGACATAAGTAGTTGTTTTCTATACAAGAAGCATATTTTTCTTGCAATTGGACTGGCAGTACAAACTGAATGAATAATTCAAGTTTTCTTGCAGTGTGACTGTCGAAAAACTCTAATGAAACTGTAGTAAAACTGTTAAACAAGTGGCATAAAACTGATACAACTCTGGAACGATTTATCGAAAACTAGCAGCAAACTGTAGTTTGTCCGAAAAAAGAGGTACTTTTCCTACAGTTAAAGTATAGTATTTTATTCTTTAATTGTAGTTTAAGCATACTTTTTTATACTTTAACTGAAGTTTCAGAACACAAAGACCCGAGTATAGACACACTCTGAACACTATTTCTGACTTAGACCCTTCTGTATTCTACCTGCAATATAAGTGGAGAAAAAGTTAAGAAAATGGGTGTTAAAAGTGCAGATCCTTCCACCCGGGTGGAGTTGGAGGACGCCGCTGCCGCTTCTGCCGCCCTGCTGGAGTTGGAGGATGCCGCTGCCGCTCCTGCCGCCCCTCTGGAGTTGGAGGACGCCGCTGCCGCTCCCGCCGCCCTGCTGGAGTTGGAGAACGCCGCTGCCGCTCTTGCCGCCCTGCTGGAGTTGGAGGATGCCACTGCCGCTCCTGCCGTCCCCCGGGTTAAGCTACCGTGCCCTATAGGCGGGAGGGCCTGCTACTATGGTGAGAAAGTGGCACGCCACGTGAGGAGCCAGAAGCACATGAATCAAATCCAGGAATTTGATTCAACTAAAAAAAAATTGTCAAGTCCGCACAGGTGGAAGCCGGTACCCTAAGGCTTGCACGGCGGACTGGCAAAACAGTGGATATGCATTTTGTCTGCCTCAATTGCTTGAAATTATTCATAAACAAACAGTCATACAACAGGCACATTAAGATTTGCAATTAGATTTTTTTTTTAGGTTTTGCGGCTGTTTTTAGGCCCCCGTTAGGGGCTGTGCACAAACCACGTGGCCGGTTTTGGGGGGGGGAGGGGGGGTCGCGAAAAGCCACGCCCGGCCACAGGGGGGGAGGGGGGGTTAGGGGCCGGGTCAGGTGGAAACAGTTTTCTTGATTTCAGCATTTCTTTTCCACTTGATTTTTCCGCGAAAATGGTATTTCTGTTCCAATACACTCGAACTTTTCTAACGTAAAAAAAATAATTGCTAGAAAATCGCGTTTTTTCACCAGAAATCGATAAAAATAGTCAAATAAGCGTTTTTTGAGAAAATTGCAAAAGCCACGTGGAAATGGGGGAGGGGGGGGGTTGGCGAAAATTCCACACATGGTCACAGAGGGGTCAAAAAGTGGCCTAAAACCGGCCACGTGGTTTGTGCACAGCTCCTTAGGGGTGCCTATTGCTCACGCCCGTGAGTTTTTTATTTATTATTTATTCTTGACGATGGCCCCTTATGGGCGCAGCCGATCCCGTCGAGCGAATCTTCACCAAATTCTACTGAAAAATACTATGCAAAATTAGAAAATTTTTGAGGTATGTCCGATGACGAGCTGTCTGTCAGTTTTTGTGTGAAACATGTTTGCATCACGTGTTTCTATGGCAATTGCGAGCCGAGCACCCTGTGCCGAGCCGGGTCGCTATTGTTGGAGCTCGACGCCTCGGCGCGCCGGGGAAGAGAGGCGTGGCTGGGGAGGGGCGACCTGTTGATTCAACTCATGCACAGTAGTTCAAAAACTAAAATTTGGAAGAACACGTTGGAGTAAAAATTCCAATTCAGTGTTCGAATGACCATTGCATAATGAGCCTACAGTTCAAAAATCAAGCTAATCGGACATGTCTGAAGCAAAATTTTAAAATTAAGCAAAAAAGCAAATTTCTTAGTCGTTTGATCGACAATGATGAAATTTGTCATGCTACTTAAACTAATGACACAGATCAAACACTGAGTCTAAACATATTGAGTTACTCAACCAAAAAGGTAAAAACTTTGTAGCTCAATATCTTCTACATAGACCATCCGCGAAAATATTTTGTGGAACCAAAACATTAATTGACTTCGAGCGTACCAGAATTTCCTAAAATGACATTTTTCCCTAATTGATAATTTTTTTTCGCATGTTTGGTTTTTATGGTGATTGCTTGCGGCGCGGCAGCGTTGTTGATAGCTGGCCCACCGACATTTTGTGTAGCAATAGCACGATGTAGAAAGCAAAATTAAGGCAGATAAAATTCAAGATTTGGTTTTGAGAGAGCGTTGTGACTGATGAATATTATCAAAGTTTTTTCTTTTTATATATAAAAATTCTGAAGTAAGTGTTAAAATCTAGGGGGCCGTTTAACGCGTTAGCGTTAGAATTTTAATAAAATGTAATGTAATATGATGATTTGTACTTTTTACTGTATTTAATATTATGTAATGATTTGTACTTTGTATTGTAACTTATGGGTGTATGATGTAATGATTTGTATTTTTTTTTATTTTAACTAAAGTAATGATTTGTACTGTTTTTAAGTTTGACTTTTAATGTTTGTACTGTCCTATTTTGCTGGAAGTACTAGAGCTCCCCCCTCCTGGAGCCCCGCCCCCCTCCCCACAGCTCGCCCTGAATCAGCGTGTGAATGCCTGATTGGTTCTTTTACTTTGCGCTTTATCAAGATGTCAATGGCTAGACAACCCACCAATAAATTGCCAGGCTGTAGGGCGAGGATGGCCTGTTGTTAATTCCTTCACCATGTGGTGAATGAAAAGAGCCAGGGCAGAGTCATAGCCGTCGGGGATGTCAGCACACGACACATTCTCAACTCCTACCCCATCTACCCACACACTTTGAACCCTTTGCAATAAGGGGGTGAACGTGGTACCCTCAATTTGCGTGCGGAGCAGTTTGAGTCCTTCCTCGATAAGCCGGCAAGGGAGGGAGGCCAGCGCCACAGTCTTCCTGAGAGTCGTAAGAAGGCGGTCTCCCACAGCCACTATACCTAACTGCTCCATCTGTACGTAGTACATGGCCTGAAAAAGTACATTGAAAATATAAAACCCTGCAAACCATTACCTACAAACAGCTTACACACATAGCTCACCAGGGTGAAGAAAACCAGAGAAGAGGCAATGGTGGCAAAAGGCGACACGGTTTTGGCTGCAGTTCTTAAGGATGATTTGGAATCACAGACCACCACATTTGGCAAGAAGCCTAAATTCAAGGACCTCAAAACATTAAGCAGGTTTAGGTATGTTGCATCCTCAACCCATATGTAAATAATAGGGATGGCCTGTTGCAATATCGGAAATTAGTCGAGATTCAATGATACAATTAACTGAATCAAGGGTGCTTACTTAAGGTTCAAGGAAGGAATGTCCGCAGGAAAATGTCCACTACGAAAATGTCCCTAATTTTAACGTCCGCTTCCATTATGTCCGGCGGAAAATGTCCGTGACAGCAATGTCCCACAAATAAAATGGCACCCTTTTCACAAGTCCGCATATTTAATGGCCGTTAATGACCGTTAATGGCCTTAGTGAGAAAGGCTGTGGGGTATTGTCGAGGGGTACCTCACTTTCTCCCATCAGTGTACTCCCTTAACTCCAATCATTTTCCAATCACTTTGCAATCACTTAGTTTGACGTCCAACAGCCGCATTTCTACGTAAAATTTCACAAAATGTTCGAATTTTGTTAAAAATTTTGAGGAAATTTAACGTTTTTGTATATTGTGGCGAAAATTTTAACTTCAATCATGAACGAGATCTCAAATCAGTGTACACCGACCTCACTAGGTACCCCTGGGGTATTGTTGGCTGGGGCCGAGCAAGAGAGGGCTGCAGCCAGCTGGCAGAGGCCTGGCAGAGGTAGGCAAGCATGGACCTACTCCGATCCAACAAGGGGAAGGATCTCCTGGTGCTTATTGTTTTCTACCTTATTATTTTTGTTTGGCTAAAATTATTTGCCAGCCATTCTTTTGTACACGTATTTGTTTTCTACCTTATTATTTTTGTTTGGGTCGTTACTCTTTCAGACTTCCTTTGCAAGTTGTTCCCGCATACACTTATTGTTTTCAATTTTTTTTTTAATTGTTTTGTTACAGTTCTTTTTATACTTTCCTCTTTCATTTCTTGTACCTCATCATTCTTAGAACGCTAACTATACTTACCACAACTTTGCCTCCCTCATCCCCAGGACGAAATAGCCCCACGATTAGCACCTTATCCAGTGTGTTGGGGTGTCGTGGTTTAATAGGGCAAAATGTGATGAAAATGTCACCAACTTCGGGGACCTCAAAGGTGGGTGATCGGAACACTGCACAACTCCCATTAGGCACATTTATGCCACCAGAGAAAAACTTCATATCTCTTGTTTGAGACATGAGGGTGAGAGCTCTCCACTTGGGTTCACTGAGGATGGTAATCATGTCAGCTACATTTCTTGAGGGAGGTGGCACATTTTCCCTTGCTCGTCTCACAATAGCCTTGATTTCTTGGTTTGTAAAAATAGACGCACCAAGGGGATGTCTGAAACACAAAAATATAAATGAGTTAAGAGGGAAGGGGGTCTCTTCGTTTCTTCATCAATTTTATTTCTGATTGAGACTTTATTTTTTTCTGGCTTCAGTTTTGTAAATATTGACAATCTGATAGTAGATTTTGTTTCTCTGCAGTTTTTTGAACCTGAAAGCAACATCAGAATTTACAGAATGGTTGACTATCTTAGTCCTGGTATCTTACATTCAAAGGTAGTGTTTCTCTACTTCAGGAGCTTGCGCGCATGATCCTTCATTAAAAATTGACTAAAAAATCCCCAGTAAGGCTTATCTGAACCAGCAATACAATGGCTATAAATTGTCACAGTGGTTTCAGAATTACACAGGAAACAAAATTTTTGAGGATTACATTATTCTCTTTAATGGTTTAATACTAAATGAAATATGAAGATGGTGTCTTGTATTAATGGAAAACTGTTTATTTTCATGGCATCCTGAAACCCCTGTAACAATTTATAGATATTGTGTTGCTGGTTCAGAAAACTGCAGAGAAACGAAATCTACCTTCAGATTGTCCATGTTTACAAAACTGAAGCCAGAAAAAAATAAAGTCTCAATCTAAAATAAAATTGATGAAGAAACGAAGAGACCGCCTAAATAATTCCCATGAGAGAAGTTTTGTACAGCTCAACAACCACCAAAGTCTTCAAATTGAACTGTACGATAAAATGCCAAGATGCCTTGTCTATGCAGTAGACAGGGAAGAATATTCATCGTCGAGCTCCCGAGAGAAAAAGATAGCCCTCTCTCTCGCACTCATGGGCTAGCATAGGCTTCCTCTCATTTGGGTGTACTAAACTCTCGGCAGTTCCACCATAGCTTCAAAGTAAAGCCATAAAACTTTAAGTATGAAAGTTTTGATGAACAGTTAGGCGGCAATAAACGTAACAAATACAAGCTCATTATAAAACTGTAAGGTTAACTTTTAAATAAGGTACGCGACAAAGACGTCATTGGAAACAGGCAGCCATACATCCACTTTCCATAAGGCGGCATATCATTCCCAAGTCCAAAATCATAGCTGCAGAGATAGCAGAGAGAAAAAAATGTACCTTGCTGTGAGGGGGCCGACGAGCTCTTCCACTTCAAGTGTTGTTGTGTTGGCTTCGTCGCGGAAAGCCTGGCGAAAGAGCAGCCTATCATCCTCATCCTGGTCCGCTGGATAGGAGTGCTCCGCAAGAGTACGAACAAAATTGTCGCCCTCACAGTACACAGCGGTGCCAGGACAGCGCAGATTCACCACGTCCAGACTTCGACAAGCAATGGTGTACATGTATGAGTCGGCTATGTAAAGCCGCCCATTGGCGCGCTCGCCCGACACAATAGTCACTTCAGTCATGATGAACCTGAACCTGACGCCTCCCTCGCCTGGGGTATATCCTCTTAAGAGAAGTTTCATCGGCGGCCGGTCGAGCGGTCGGTCGGGTCATACATTGTCGGAAGGGGGAAAGAACAAGGATTATTATTCTGTAAAAATATTGGTACTTTGAAGCCCAGTGTTGGCGTGAAGCTGTTTCGAAAGTCGATTCGGTTCTCACGATAACGGCGGCCGTTTTTCAAACCGTAATTTCTCGCGTTTAGAGACGTCGCAGGCCTAAACATGAAGCGAGCCGATTGTTCGCTAGACTCAAAGCTTTCTAGTCCCATTTTTAAAATCTCTGTGCTACGCCTGGTTCTCGAGAACGAAGCATTTAACTAAATACGTGAGCTGAGTGGTGCCACATTTCCTGCTCGGAACCACCGAAACAGACTCGCACCTAAATACATACAAATCAAAACAAAACAAAACTAGTAACCTCTGGTGGAGTGAATATCCAAACCAACTAGAATAATATGGATGCAAATCAGCGTCAACGTTTGATTCGGAACTTCCTTCCTATACTAAATTTTTATGCAGAGTTTGAGGAAGATGGTAAGGAACACTCTGTTGTCGATTGATTAAGTTACAATGATTAATGTCACTTAGAAAAGTGTTTGTAAATTAATTCTTTGTCTCATAGATGATGAGGAAGATGACAGGATATGGGAGAAGGTGACAGTGAATGTGGAGGAATATCGGATGATGGGGGATCCATCTTTTAGGAAGCATTTTCGACTCACCAAGCCCATGTTTGAAGTAAATTTGATGATCAAAACATCTTAAAATCTTACTGGATGTGTTGCACATGTTTCTTCTCTAAATGTCCTTTAATTTCAGGAATTGCTGATTGTCCTGAAAGATTACCTCATTGTGGAAGGGCACCTGAAAAGGGAAAGGAGATACTTTGCACACATCCTTCTGATGGTTCTCTGGATTCTAGCCACTCCCGACACTTTCCGCAGTGTCGCTTTGAGGTTTGGAGTTTGTCCTGGTAAAGTGCATGAGTATTATGCATACATTATCGAGGCACTACGGGAACTTGGACAGTTTCTAATAAAATGGCCAAATGCTGATCAGCGCCAGAGAATGAAAGCGAGTTGTGAGAGACGTTCTGGCTTCCCGGGTGTTGTTGGAATAATAGATGTGTGTCACGTGCCCATATCTGCACCTTCAGAGGAGCCAGCAGCTTACCGTGACTATAAGAATCAGTATTCCATATCGGTGCAAGCAGTTTGTGATGACAGATATTGAATTACTGATTTGTACATCGGAGAGGCTGGCAGCCTCCATGATGCCAGAGTTTTCAGGAGGAGCCCTCTGTTTCTGAACTTATTCACTAGGGATGACTTATTAAGCCCTGGAGAGCATATCATTGGTGATGGTGCATATATGCTGTTAAATGAGGTATTATTTATGAATATGATTAGTGCTCTATTGGCGTGTTGAGTCAAATGCTTTACCCTGGTCCGTCAGCAGTGACTGTGGAGCACCAAATATGGAAAATACATGAGTTATCAATGCTTGAGCTATCTCGTCTGCTGTTTGTTTATACAGTGGCACTACCACTGGCCATCCAGAGAAAGCTTCCACTGCAACTAATATGTACTCATGTCCTTCTTTGCTTTTAGGATTAATGGTCCCACAGATGTCTACATGCCAACGTCCATGTAGGACTCCCTCCTGGAATAACTTCAATGGAATTTTGGTGTGCTGTTTTGGTCCTTTATACTTGGCACATATTTTGCACTGTGATACTATCTCATAAGTATCCTCGAACATTCCTGGCCACCAGAAGAATCTTTTTAAGTATGCCAATGTTTTGGTCACTCCAAAATGATTACCTACACCCAGTTGCTCATGGTAAGTTCTCACTGTTGTTTTGACTAATTTTGACGGGAGAATCAATTGTAATTCCTCCTTTTCTTTCAGACCACTGGGGTGTTCAAATTTTCTGTACAGGACTCCGCCTTCGAGTACTAATGAGTTGAACTGGAAAAAAAGTGACCTGGTTTTGTTGCTGTTTTCTGCAATCTCTTGGAACTCTGGTTTCCTTTGATCCTGTACCGCTATCATGATAGGCATTATATCAGGATCGAGCAGCTGAGCCTTTCGGATGTCTATTGGGCTCATACCATCAGGAACTACTTTAGTCCAGTTAACGTTTATGTTGTCAATACTGAGTTTCATCAGTTTCCTTTCCTCGAATAGACAATTTGCACAGTTGTTTTCGCAACTTGTGTCTGTGATGCAATGACACACTAATACTTCTTTGTCTCTCTGTTCCAGGCGGTCACACTTCTTGCAATTATCACAAGGCCTTCTGGATAGAGCATCTGCATGCCCTATGCTGTTACCCTTTACGTGAACTACCTGGAATTTATAAGGAGCTAGCCTTTCCAACCATCGTGCAAGCTTGCCTGTTGGATTTTTGAAATTCTTCAACCACTGCAATGCTGCGTGATCGGTTTTCACCACGAACGGAGCCCCTGCTAGGTAGTGATGGAATGTTTTTATGGCCTCTACTACTGCTAGTAGCTCCCTATGGGTCGTGCAATAGTTCCTTTGTGCTGGATTCAGAGTTTTAGACCAGTATGCTATGGTGACATCTTTACCATCTTGTTCCTGGCTAAGGACACGCCCAAGACCTGTAAGACTAGCGTCTGTGGTGATAGTAAAAGGTCCTTTTGTCACATCTGGTGTGCCTAATACTGGTGCTGTCGTCAGTAGCTTTTTAATTTGGTTAAAAGCTTCCTGACACTCTGTAGTCCATTCAAAGACTTGCCCCTGTCTTTGCAACTTAAAGATGGGTGCTGCTATTGTTGCGCCATATGGGGAACATACTTGGAGTAGTATTGCACTAACCCAAGCCAAGATTTCACTTCTTTCACATTATTTGGTTCCGGCCAACTAAGTATTTTGTCTATTTTGTTTTGATCCGTTTTGATTCCTTTTTCAGACAAAATGTGGCCCAGATACGAGACTTCTGGTTGGAAGAGTTCACACTTCTTGGCTTTTAGGAGAAAGCCTGCTGCTCGTATTTTGTTGAACAATGCTTCTAATCTTTGGAGCATTTGTGTGAAATTGTCTCCCCCAATGCAGATATCATCTAGGTAAACTGATACTGTTTCACCTAAGTCATTTTCGGGTGTTTTATCTTTTGCTGGGGTAATGACTCGGTCCGTAATATACTGGAAGGCACCTGGTGCTGCGGCCAGTCCAAAGCTTAGCCTGGTAAACTCAAACTGCCTGTGTGCAAGCCCCAGACCCTCCGGTAATATTATGGCCGTTTTGGGTTGGTCATCAGGATGAATTTCCAGGTTGTGGTATCCATGTGCCAAATCAAAAGCATGGTACATCTTTTTACCGCCCATATGTTGTAGCAGATCCTGTACCCTCGGTATAGGCGTGGCGGGGACTCTTGTGACTGCATTTAAAGCCCTATAGTCAACACAGACCCTTACTTCTCCTGTCTTTTTCATTACACACAATATAGGAGAAGCCCATGCCGATTGACTAGGCTTTATAGCACCTTGAGCTAAATATTTTTCTATAGTCTCCCTTACTGCCTGCCTATAGTGAATTGGTATAGGTCTGGCTGTCTGTTTAATGGGTGGGTGATCACCAGTGTCTATCCTGAATTTTATCCAGGGACATTTGCCAAACGTGGTGTTATCTTTTGCAAAGATGTCGTGATGCTTCCTTAGCACTTTAGTTAACTCCTGTTTCTCTGTTGCAGATAGCTGTGTGCATCTATCCACCAACTCCTGCAAGTCTTTTGGAAGTGGTTCACCTTCCTTTATCTCTGGAAGACTTGGGACAGCGTTGATTTCTGCGTCAGAGAATGGAGTCGTGTCGTGGTTGACCACGTTCACCAGGGCTATTTCATCCGTATCCTATCCATTTCTGTTTCCTCCCCTTTGTCATATTCCCCTTCTTTTTCGAAGTCCTCATCGAACTCCCTTTCATAATTGTCTGGGTGCAGTATGAATACCTCCCCTAGTACTGCGTACTTTGGTATTGTAACACACTTATCTCCCAGATTCTGTATGGTCACCGAGATTGGCGCGGTTAGACAGGGTAGGATGCCTGATTGCGCTACCACCCCTGGTGGTAGTTTGGAACCCTTGTTCCCAAATGCTGGATTTGATATAAATAATCCTAGCTTAGTCTCCCCTGGTAACTGGCTGTTCTCTTTTAGGGATCCCTTTGCTTTATCTCCTTCAGAGTCTGACGACACTGCTTGGTCCACTACTTGAGTGCTGAGAACCACCCTGCTCTGGGTGTGGTCCCCCTCACCCAAGTCTAGACCCTGAGTGTGCCCACTACTCTGACAGGCGTCAGTTCTTCCCCTAACCGACTCATCAGTTACCGTATCCGTCCTGAGTACTGTGGCAACCTCTCTCTCCACGAAAGGCCTAAGTGTGAAGCTGCTTTCTGCTCTCACTGTGTAGGCTACCCTGTCTGTTGTATAGATATTTGCATTTTTTGTTTCTCCTAACGTAAATGGTATTTCCACTCTGTTAGGCCCCTCGCCAATCTTTAGGACTTGTTTCTTTACTCCTATCACTGCATCAAATTTATGCAGGAAGTCTATTCCCAAGATGTGTTCTTGGATATCTGCCTCGTATGTCTCGTGTTTGAAAATTCTGCCTCCTATTTCAAACTCTGTCATAGCCGGACCATATAGGCTTGCCTTGTGTGATGTTACTCCTTTCAGTCTGAGCTTTGCTATTGGGAGGTCTCTAGTCCTTGGGATAACTGTAATGACTGCTGCAGTGTCTATACATCCACTTTTGTTTTTATTCAGAATCTTACAGTCAATCATGGGTGCAGTATTAACGTTGGTGCACATATAGCAAGGAACAAATTCGACCTCCCGGTGACTCTAAGACTTTGTACAACATTATTTTAACACAGGAATGTCTGGAGAAATCACCAGTGGTTTTTCACTAAGACTAGTTTGTACACTATCAGTCTTTTCGTTAACAATATTCTCCTCAACCTCCATTGCCACCGTTTCAGTGGAAGTTGACTCTAGTTTTCCTGAGCGTCATCAGGCTTGGGTACATGGGGTGGCTTTTTATTCTGAAAGCCCTGACTCAAGAACCACTGCATTGTGGCTTTATACAAGTCTGGCGGAACATTAGGCATTTCGAACTTTGCATTACTAACTGTATGGTTCTTTTTACAGTCCCTCATGAAATGTCCTGGCTGCCCGCAGCTATGACACGTAGCCTGCTGATTGGTTCTTGCCATGGCCCTGCAATTGGCCATCCTATGCCCCAGATTCCCACAGAATCTACATTGCATATACTGATCGGGGTTCCTGCTGCTGTACCCTCCAGAGTACCCGCCGCGACCCCTGCTGGATCCTCTCCCGCGTCCTGGGCCCCGACCGCGACCGCGTCCTCGGCCCCGTCCTCTCTGGCCGCTGGTGTCTGCGTCCTGGCCGGCTGTTGACGTCGACGGTTCCGACGGGAAGACCATGTTGACTTTTGCGTCCTTCTTTTTGGCCTTCCCCTCCTCCTCCCTGTCGTCGTCCTCTGTCTTGGTGAGGCGGAGTCTTTTCGACGGGGGCTCATCAATTTCGAGACTAAGTCCCCTATTGAGAGTCTTCATCGCCTCATCCAGCGTGGGCAATGCGGCGAACGCCAGCCGTGCTGCTGCCTTCTTGTCCGTGAGGCCCTTAATGAATCTCTCCACTAAGGCCTCTTGGATGTCCGCCTCCTTCATATTTCTTAAGTAGGACCTCCCCAGGCGTTCTACCTGCCTGGCGAATTGGCGGATCGACCTGTCCTTATCTTGCGTGAGCGTGTTGAAGTCCTTTTTTCGCTCCCACATGAACGCCGTCTTGCTGAAGGTCTTGACCAGCGCCTCCTCCAGACTCTTGAATGTGATGGGGACCTCCTGATGCTGCACGTTGGCAATTACATCTGTAGCGTTGCCCGTTAACGCCTGCACCAGGGCTGTCTTTTTATCTTTTTCATCCCATTCATTTGCTTCCGCTATTGTCTGGAATTGCAGTTGGTATACGGAGTAGTCTGCCTCTCCGTCCTATTTGGGTGCCTCATTGTATTTTTTAGGCTTAGGCGCGCTCATTCTCTCCAGCAGCTGCATGAAGAATAGAATAGGGTGTGTCGATATACACGACTTTTCGAGTTCGACTTTTGGATAGCATTTAAAAGTTTCGTCTTTTGATGCAGATTCCAGATCTGACCTCGTTTTTACGATCAAACGACTCCTTCATGACCCTACCGGGCGTTTTATGCGAAAAAGCGGAGTTTTTGTACTTATTAAGACTTTTAGGCCCCCAATACCAGATCGAACCGTCGGGGTGGCTATCGCATGGTCGAGTAGTCACCTCCGGTAGTAGAGACAACCTTTGCAGCTCGACTGAGCCACCGGACACCTTGTATGTGTGTCCTAGACCTCAATTTACATGATTTTTTTAACGAAAAATTCGCGTTTTTATGATAATTTTTTTGCTTTCCTCGGTGTTTTTGACGACCCAGCCGGTCTGCATCTTGACCAATGGTGGTAAAAAGGAGTACGGGGGTAGGAAGAACACAACCCAGCCCCCAGCCCCGGGCTGGGTAGCGTAGGGGGAGGGGGAAAGGGGTGGGGAGATTCCCCTAAAATCGGCCCAAATTAGCTGCACTTGCCGTGCGCCTCAGAAAAACTGAAAGGACGTGCAGGTCTTAGCTCAGCAAGTGTTTTTACCACTAGCCTACCCGCAGGACTCACCACGGGGAGGTGCCTTCACATCGAGTCCCGCCCGCCCGCTCACCCGGGCTTTGGTTTTACCTAGCGCGGCGGTTTGAACGCCGCCTTGTTGGTGAACTTCGGCATTTCTTTTCGAGCTGAGACTCTCGTTCTGATCAGGGGCATAGGAAGTTTCCAGCGGTGGGGTGTGCTCTGACAGGCTGGCGCCCCCCCTTCCCACTCCTCCCTCCTTTTTCCCCACAGGTAGCTGGGCTAGGCCAGGAAGCAATTTGAAACTTGAATAAATGCCAAATTATCACAATCATCTATGTTTTCACACCACCATTTCAACTTTAGAGAAAAATTTGTGTCTGAAAAGAATTTTTAAAAAAATTGGAAAAGTTGTGATTATTTTGCAATAAGTTAATTTCCAATAATTTGAAACAAATCGAGATAATTCACAATAATTTACTAAAAATCCGATTGAATCAAGTAATTTACAGCATAATTTGGATCAGATGTGCGTGTATTTTCTGAGGTCATTTCAATAACCAAATCATGTAAATTGAGGTCTAGGACACACATACAAGGTGTCCGGTGGCTCGGCCGAGCTGCAAAGGCTGTCTCTACTACCGGAGGTGACTACTCGACCATGCGATAGCCACCCCGACGGTTCGATCTGGTGTTGGTGGCCTAAAAGTCTTAATAAGTACAAAAACTCCGCTTTTTCGCATAAAACGCCCGGTAGGGTCATGAAGGAGACGTCTGATCGTAAAAACGAGGTCAGATCTGGAATCAGCATTAAAAAACGAAACTTTTAAGTGCTATCCAAAAGTCGAACTCGACAAGTCGTGTATATCGACACACCCTAATGAAGAACTGATTGGTGGCTGGGTGATCTTGCCGTTCTTCCTGCTCGTCCTCATGCCGTAGCCGTCGTCCGTCAAAGTCTTGCTCCGCTTCTCTCCGTCCTGGTCCTGGTTGATATCCTTCTCGGACCCAGACTCGGTTGGGATGGCGTCGCTGTCGGCGTCTTGGCGTTTCTTGTCCGTCGTCGTCGTCGTAGTCCTCCTCGTAGTCGGTGTAGTCGTCGTCGCCGTGCTGTCCTTGCTCGGCCTGCCGCTGTCGGTGATGTCGGTGGTTAGCTGCCTCGTCGTCGTCGTCCATGGCGCCTACCTGCGCCTGCGGTGCCCTCGGGACTTGTGGTGCTTGTCCGTCCGGTCCTTCTTCCAAAAGACGTCGTGGAGGTCGTCGTTCTCGCTGAGAGCGTCCCCGTCGTCCGGCTCCTCTATCCGCAGCCACACTATGCTCCGCGATAACGAACTCCCGGATCCATCCGAGTCCGCGTCCTCTTCCTCTGCCTCGACCTTGTCCACGTCCTCGTCCGCGTCCGCGACCTCGTCCTCGACCGACGTGGTCTTGAAATTGGGGCTGCATGTTGGCGCCGTCCTGCCCCTGGACGTTGACGTCTTGGGCGACCTCTGGTCGTGCATGGGGAATTGGCTGCCCATGCTCGGACTCGTTCTCACTTTCACTTTCCATGTCTCGCTTGGGCTTCCCTCCCTTCTCTCTTTTTCAGCGTTAGTGTCGTCAAGTTGTTTGAGGCTCTTCTGCTGAGAAATGTTTCTCAACATACTACTCGGTCAACTTTCGACTTAAGGACCTGCACGCAATCCCTCTCCGCGCTCTAAAAGGCCTCGGGTCGGGTCACGTGTTTCTATCTGCCTCGGCGGCCTCGGGCCTGCTGACGTGCATAATGTTGGCCAACCCAACATTTGTTGGCCAACCCAACATTTGTTGGCCAATCCAACATTTGTTGGCCAATCCAACAAATGTTTAAACAGCAAACTGGACCCATCTCCAAAACGATAAAAGTTAAAATTGATAGCGAGATACTAGGGTGTGTATTAGGAGGCCTCTTCAAAAATTCACAGCCGAGACTAATTTTAACCGGCATAACTTCCGTTAAAGATGGGAAAAAAAGCAGAAATACCTACGATTATAACGAAGAATCGGGCTCGACTCCCAAACGATGCCAGTAAATATTGATAGCGGTGTACTGGAGGGTGTGTTGGAAGGGCTCTTACCAAAATATCAGCCTAAACTAATTTTAACCAGCTAAACTTTCGTGTTAGGAAAAAGAAAGAAGGAACTGTGATTTTAACAAAAAATTAGTCAAAACTACCAAAAAGTGCCAGTTCAAATTAGTTGCAGGGTACCGAAAGGTGTCTTAGAAGGGCTGTCACTTAAATCTCAGCCACAACGACTTGAAACCGGCATAACTTTCATGTTAGACGGATAAAATGAATAAAAACCTGTGATTTTAACGAAAAAAAAAGGCCCAACTGTTAAACGATGCCGGGTAAAATTGGTTGCTAGGAACTGCAAGGTGTCTTTGAAGGGCTCTTACCCGAATCTCAGCCACAACGAATTTTAACCGGCATAACTTTCATGTTCGGCGGGCAAAATGAAGAAAAACCTGTGATTTAAACAAAAAAACAAGGCCGAACTGTTAAAGTATGCCGGTTAAAATTGGTTGCAGGGTACTGCAGGGTGTCTTTGAAGGGCTCTTACCCGAATCTCGGCCACAACAAATTTTAACCGGCATAACTTTCATGTTAGATAGGAAAAGTGAAGGAAAACCTGTGATTTCAACGAATAAAAAAGGCCCAACTGCTAAGCGATGCCGGTTAAAATTGGTTGCAGGGTACTGCAAGGTGTCTTTGAAGGGCTGTCACTTAAATCTCAGCCACAATGGTGCCGCCCTGTGACGCCGCCGCCGCCGCGTCGCTGCTCGGGGTGCTGCCGGTGCGGTACCGCCCTGGGACGCCGCCGCCGCCGCGTCGCTGCCCGGGGTGCTGCCGATGGGGCGCCACCCCTGCGACGCCGCCGCCGCCGCGTCGCTGCTCGGGGTGCTGCCGGTGAGGCGCCACCCCTGCGACGCCGCCGCCGCCGCGTCGCTGCCCGGGGTGCTGCCGGTGAGGCGCCACCTCTGCGACGCCGCCGCCGCCGCGTCGCTGCTCGGGGTGCTGCCGGTGGGGCGCCACCCCTGTGACGCCGCCGCCGCCGCGTCGCTGCCCGGGGTGCTGCCGGTGCGGTGCCGCCCTGTGACGCCGCCGCCGCCGCGTCGCTGCCCGGGGTGCTGCCGGTGGGGCGCCACCCCTGTGACGCCGCCGCCGCCGCGTCGCTGCCCGGGGTGCTGTCGGTGCTGCGCCTCCCCTGGGACCCGGCGCGCCGCCGCCGCGTCGTGGCTCGCGGGGCCGCCGTAGTCGCGCCGCTCCTGGGACGCCGCCGTCGACTGGTGTCCGCCCGGGCACCGCCAGCGCCTGGCCGGGACGGTCTCTCATTTTCGTCTTCTTTCTTCCCTCTTCTCCTTTCATTCTCTGCCACCCTATTTAATAAATGGTTATCACCCCTGTTGCCCTCTTGAGCTGCTGCTGCCTGGTCCGAGTCCAGCCTCGCCTGCAGCCCCTGGCCCCTGTTGGTCGTTGCTTGTTTGTGTATCTTGGCCCGGCGAGTGCTGACTCTGGCCGGGCGCGCCCTGGACCACTGGCCCTGCCCCGCTGCGCTTCTCAGTCGTGCCGGGACGCACGCTTCAATTGGTGGGGGGATGTTGCACTTGCGAACGCCTTACTGCCCCACGAGAAGTGCAGCGACGGCAAAACGGGGGAAGGCCGGCGGCCGGCTGACGACGGGTTGGTCGGCAGTCGGCAGTCGGTGCACGTCGTCCAGGGCGCACGGTAGCCAAGAGGAGCTCCAGGGAGACCGGTGTGTAATAGGTAACCTGAGGCTCTCACTCCAAGATCCCCCCCTATAACCTAGAGGTCCCCCAGACCAGAACTGGGCTACATCCCGAGTAACTATCCGGGCCGTTCCCTAAATAGCCTGGGCCGGTCTCGTGGTAGTTACACACCGTATATAATTATATAATATAGTATATAATTATTTACATTATTACACTTATACAGTAACTAGAATAAATTTCAAACTGCTTTCAAAGGTTATGGTACATAAAAATTTGGTTTAAAAAATGTAAATTACAAAAACTTTAAAATTTGATTGAGCGCATACTATGCTACAAATTACTGATTCAGCTTGCAGGTAACTAAATACCGTATTTACTCGAATATAGGACGCATGGTTATCTCAATAAAAGCCATGCCTAATCTGGCGTTGCAGTCTTAATATTCTCTTGTGAGTTCAGAGTAGAAAGCCCGGATAAGCACGGTTCACCTTCTACACTGAGCCAACAGAAGATTAAGGCTCCAACGCCATATTAAGCACGGCTCTTATTGAGATTGACATGCGTCCTATATTCCAGTAAATACGGTACTTGGCAGCAGCCACAAAAAAGAAAAGGAAATAAAACCTTTCATCACAAGTAAATCAACTGCTAAATAAAATTATATTCACAAACATTTCTGAGAAGAGAGTTAATTTTTGAAAATAGAAAGTGACAAACAGCTTCTAAACCAAATTGGCCACAATGTATCTTTTAAAAATGACAGGCTATCCATGAAATAAGGCAAAACAAATAGAGCAAGTTAAACTCCCAACAACTTTGCAAAAAATATAAAAACTATCTCGAGATCAAACAAAACAAATGGAGTACATTTAAACTCAACACAGATGAAATACAAGTATAACTAAACACAATGTAATAACAACAATCACATAATCACTTAACTAGCGGTTTAAGTACCAATAAGCATGCTGAATAAGATTATCTCGCACAGCATCAGCATTCTGAAGAACTTCCACGGGAAGATCATCATTCTCTCCAGGCTCCACCAAATTATCAGGTTCAGGCTGAACCTGAAAAGGTTGGTCTTCTGCTGGAGGTGGGAGCCTCTTGCTGGTGAGTATGTTGTGGAGAACCACGCAGGCGTTTATAATTTGTCCACACTTCTCAGGCCTGTAAGGGAGTGCAAGATCATTGGACATGCACCTCCATCTGGCCTTTAACACTCCATTGCACCTTTCAACGGGGTTTCGACATTTGGAATGAAGCTTGTTGTAAGCAGCTCCAGGTGTACCAGGTTCTTGAGGATTGGCCAATGGAGTCATAAGCCACGGTCTGTGTGGTTAACCCGAATCGCCTGAACACAAGCGACAATCAGTCACACATCTTATAGCCAAAATATCAAAAATCTTTACACTCTCAGCATTACCTAGTAACCAGCACTGATCTTCTTGGAAGGCAGCCTGCATCACCTCATCCAAAGGAGAACACCGATACACCCAAGAATCATGTGCAGAGCCGGGGAACCTTGCATTCACATTCAGGATGTTCAAGTCAACATCACACACCTTTGAACAAAAACTATAAATTAGAACAATTGAAAGTACAATAACAAGTACAACTAGAAGTACAATGTTTATATCTGAAATGGAAATGACGAGTGGCTTACAATCATCACATTCAGAGCTGGAGAATGCTTCCTTGAATAATAATGTTGATGTGGTCTGGGCGGATGAGTGATGCGGACAATAGTGCCATCAATGAGGCCAAGCACTCCTGGGAGACCCAAATGAGAGTTCCTAGATCCAAGAAATATTTAACACATTTAGTTCCTAATGCAATGTAAATTATTAAAATAGAACAATACATTCAAACCACATAAAAAAAAAAAAAAAAAGTTACCTCTCAATCTTAGCACCTCGCTCCGCATGAGTGGAAGGGAAACGAATGAACCGGGTTAGCACTTGGGGGTGGTTCAGCGCAGCAGTGACCTCCTCAATGGCATAGCTCACACTGGCTTGCGACATTGTGTGGAACGCAGCTGTGCCCAAGTTCTCCTGATAGCTACCAGAAGCATAGTAAGAAAGAGTAACTAGGATCTGAAATGTGAAAGGAAATATTTGTAAAATTACTTACTAGGCCAAAAAGTGAAACAAAAACAACTGGAGTTCAGTAGAAAAACGCTAAAAGCTCCAAAACAAGTTGACACTCACCCGCATGTATATCGGTATAGAAGTGCACGTTGCACGACGCCCACGCATGAGAGGTGCTAGTAGTCCACCAATTCCATAAAAATATCCTGAGGCATTCGGACTAGCTCCACAAAAGCCTCTACGCTCACATCGAGAGGGTTCTGAGCATCCCGAATGCGAACACGCACCAAAACCTGGTACCTTACACGTCTCCGGTGCCCAAGAATTGGGTCTCTGGGACGACCATTGAAGAAGTCAAACACTAGAAGAGAAATTGTGTGTCATTAACGCAGCTTCATGTAAGAAAAGAGTTCACATATACGCCTCCACATGGAGCACGAGGTTAATGGTCTAGGTTATGGCACAGCACTGCAGTCAGATGCGCGGAGAAGAAGCTTGACACTTACCCATTGTGAAGACCGGTAGAAATAAGCCGGAACACGAGCACAGAACTGCCACAGCCAAAATTAAGAGAGAGGTCCAGCACGCACGACGAACTTTTCAACTTTAGCCTTACTGCCTGGCCTGGTCTGACTGAAGAACACTGGGAGTCTGCAGAGAGAGGGAGAGGGAGAGCGAGAGAGAAAGAAACACACGCGCGGAAGCGTTTACGCTGGAAAACTGAAGTTTCCTTTTCATCCCGATAGACAGCGCTGCTCGCCCTCTGCAATCCGACAACACTGCGGTAACGAAACGAGGAGGGGAGGGGGAACGGAAGGAACGCGAGGGACGAGGGGAACGGAGCCCTGGCTAAACCGTCTAGCCGGGGTCCGGGCGCCCCGGCGAATCAGGAACGTGATAGCCCTGCTGGTGTTTTCCTCTTAAATACTAGTCATGCGCATGCAATAAATTGAATCAGTTAAAAAGTAAATAAAAATTTAAAATATGAAAATAGAAAGGAATTATAAATAACAGTTGAATAAAATATTAAAATAGTAACAAAATATAAACTATTAATTTTCTAGCGTGTTCCAACTACAAAAGCTATAAAAAACTCTTTTAGTTCTAAGCAAATAATTCGTTTTCACGAGGGGACGCCCTTGTTTGTTTTGTTTTGTTTATTGTTTCACTTACTTGTGAAATTTCCTAGTAGCACTGTCAGTGACTTTGATTTAAATTTTTTGTTGTTTGTGTTTACAACCCTAGCACGGTTATTCATTATTTCACTTTTTAGAAATTATCATAGCGGGGTTTCACCGCTTTTCGCCTGTTTTTGGCTTTGAATTAATTGTGCTGTGAGAGGCACTTACCCTACTTTTCTGAGGGTTAGTTTACGTAATTTTCTTTATGACACTTGCAGTTTTGTTCTGCCGTTAATCGCAACCGTGCTAGACTTGTGTTTTGTATATTCATGTGTATTGTTTGTGTATTGTGTGTTTATTGTAACTTGTATATTGTGGTGAATTTTGGGATTTCCTGTTTTCTATGCGTATAGTTACTCTTTCAACCTCATGTCCCCACCTCTTCCAATAGTGTGGTCATTCCGTGTTGTCGTGGGTTCGCGCCCCACCTGGGCATTGTTTTGTTTATTGTAAACTTATTTCACCATACGCAATTAAATCATTGTCATTATCAGATTTTCTAGTTTTCTTATTGTTTATTGTATTAACCGATACGCGACGACAGTGGCGGGTTTTATATATTAATTTTGTACTCATATTGCTTAATACTTGTAATACTTGTAATTAATCCTCATCTGTCAATTAATATTTAAATCGCCCGCCTGGCGCCCTCTCAAAAATCTCAAGCTGTCGCCGCGTTTCGCAGCCAACCCTTACTACCCCCTTTCTGGAATTGTACAGCGGCCAGGGCATGACACCCGAGAAGAGCTACCTTTGTGTTTACACCCACCCCCCACCAACCACGGCCGTAACACTGCTGCCTCCAGCCAGGACAACAGAGCAAATACAACTCGAACCCGTCGCGCAGTATAGTCATAGATGTGTCGTGGCTCAGTTGGTAGAGTGCATAACACCGATCCGAGAAGTCAGAATAAGTTTGACTCCCCCTCGGGAAAGTGTTTTTCACGCTTGACATTCCCTTTGCTCGCTGCTCCAGGAGGGCAGGTCAAGAAGAAATTAAACAAGTCTCACCGCCGTACCGCCGTTGGCTCGGTGGCGTTGGGTCGCTTCCCGTCCAGGCTATGTGTCGGCACTCGGGGTTGTGGGATCGAATCCCGCGTAAGGGAGAGTGCGGGGCACATACTGTCACTTTTTGTAAAAACCGTTCCAGAATGCTGAGTTGTGGCGACATTGAAGTTCTGAGGGTTGATATACCTCTATTGGACCTTCAGGAACTTAAAAACATTGAAACCTTCAATAAAAATCTTGTCATGCATTGCGAAATAAACACAGAGAGCAACCTCTGCAAATTGACAGTTAGTGCCCCGAGTGGGGCACATACTGTCAGCTGGTGTAAATGGGTCGCGAGTTATCAAAAAATTAATTTTAGAGTTCTCACAGTAATCAATGACCTGCTATGATTGAATTCGAACAATATTTTCACTTCAGAGGCCAGTTTTTATCGTTAAAAAATGATACAAAACATTTTGCTCCGAAAAGTACCAAAACCACATTTTCTAAGAGGTTTTTTTAGAGCATGATCGGAAATTGATGAAGATTACACTAAAATATATGTTGACATTTACCAGCAGTCTTTAGGTCACTGGTGTACCGTTCAGAACAACTACAGTAAGCCTTTTTAATCTGAAATGTTAATTTTAGTGTGACAATATGTGCCCCGAGAAGCACTGACAGTATACCTGCCCCAACTGCAGCCTACTCAGACACGCCCTCCTGTAAGGGTGCCAGGTCATACCGGGATCGGGACAAGATCTCAATATATTCGAGAAGTAGTAAAGAATGAAACACAATGTTCGTCATGTCCCGAATGATCACCAGAAGAGCGTGTCAGGTGATTATTTAGATTGAAAATATGGAAACATACCTAAATTTACACACCTAATAACTTCACTTGGTTCATGCCGCCAAACCAGTCAACCTCGGGTCACCGATCTCAGGCATTCAAGTTTAAGTGTCAAGACGTTGCGATTTCACTGAAAAGCTGGATGAGAAACTGAACGGTCTGGACAGGGCAGCGCATTGACAGGCGCGGTTTAAGGGGCGATCGCCCCCCCCCTTCGGTCACTAGATAGCCGCCTGGAAAGTAGGCAAATAGCGCGACAAAACCCCTGTATGTAGGCAACCTGGGGTGCGCCGCCCCCCCCTTCAGTCGGACCTTAAACCGCGCCTGCGCATTGACAGTATGTGCCCCTGACAGTTGGTGCCCCACTCTCCCTTACGCCTCTGTGGTAAGGCCTCTGAAACTGGGATAAGGAAGTCTAACGCTCTTGACACCGCTCGTACCTCTAGGGGTAGGGCAATGGTGGTACGGGGATCAAATCTGTCGAATTGCGCGATAGGATCGCAGTCAGCAAAGCGCCGGTTCCCATAGAACACCGAAGCAGTTGGCTGCCACAGGGGGTTAAAGCTCTGTGCCTGGCGGGAACCGCAACCTCCTTCGGGAGGTTTACTGCAGCAAAAAATTTTCACCTTTTGTCGCCACCCTTTCAATTATTGCACAGCAAAATTCGTTTCTGAAAAATTTCAAAAATTAATTAAAATAACTGTGATTATTTTGCATTAATTCAAGTTAATTTCCAATAATTTGGAATAAATCGAAATAATTCACAATAATTTTCTAAAAATCCTATTGAAAATAGTAATTGAGAGAATGATTTGGATCAGATGTGCGCGTATTTTCTGTGGCATCCCCGGGCATCCCCCGATTATTTTCAATACTAAATTGATGTTTAAAATTTATTCAAAATCAACATCGGTAGAATAACATAAACCATAGCATTTTTTTTTGTGTTTGCGAAGACTGATAATTCTGCATGTTTCCACGCGTTAGCTAAGTAACTACATTTATGAATTATTATGGTAGGAACGCAGCCCGCGCCGCACCGGCGTTGGCCGGCCTGGCTGGGCCAGGGTGTGCTAAGCCCGTTTTTGGAGTGTGCTTCTCACACCCCAAGATTTTCTGTGGTGTGCTCAGAACACACCCAGTACCCCACTCCCTACGCCCCTGAGACGGCCCCCCTGGTGGCTCCTATATCCGACTGAAGGTAGGCAATCTGAGTCACCAAACTCATGTGTGTACAGTGTAATTTGGGGGTGTTTCAAATGTGTACGCCTTAAGGCGTATGCTACACGATCCAGAGCGACATTTGACGCCTACTTATAGGACACCTTTTGGCGTATAGATTCTAGTCACCTTCGCCCATACCACTCCCACATCACAGCAAACGCTGAAAGGGTGTACAGGATGTGAGCACCTTTCAGGATGTACGTATTATGCGCACCAGGTGCATGCCCTGTGTAAGTACACCTCAGGCCACTGGTCCATGCTGTGATGTGCGAGTGGTATGGGCAAAGGTGTCTAGAATCTATACGCAAAAAGGTGTCCCAAAAGTGTACGCCAAATGTCGCTCTGGATCCTGTATCATACGTCTTCAGGCGTTTACATTTGGAACACTCCCAAATTACAGTGTAGGCAACTTCCTATACATCGCCCCTCATCTCCGCCCGCCCTTATTACGTGCTTGGCTTTCATTGTCTCGTTCTATCTGCTCTTCTGATTGATTGACTGGTAGATCAGGAAAATGGCTCGCACGGCTGTACAGTTTACACGTTTATTAATACTTTAATATAGCAGTTGAATAGATTTTGACAAAATTGGTCACATCAGAGGTTTGACTCGTCCAAATTAGGTGGCCTAGCCCCCATGTTCATTGATGTATTCCTGGGCGCGAGCCCTGACAGAGGGGTCCTTCATCTCTGCTTTGAAGCACTGAACGTTCTGCGCCGCCTCGCTCTTGTCGGCGCCGATTCTCACGAGACAATCTTCAGTGGCGGTGGCGATGGCGTCAAGGGAAGCGGAGTAATCAAAGCTTCTGTATGCGATATTAGTGCAGGTGCCTGACTGTGAGTCTGCGTGGATGCAGTCACTGAGGGCGAAGTTCAGCATTAATCCATCCAGGTAGGTGTAGTACGTGTTACCACCCTGCAAAAAAAATATCGATAACATAACACACGTAAAAGAATTTGATATTCTTCCTAAACTGTCCTTAACTCTAATCAAAAAGGTGGAAATACGTGGAGGAGTGTGGAAGAGGCCCCCAAAAAGTGTACACATGATTTTTTTCTAGACAACACGGGCGATACAAGACAATACAACATAATTGAACAAATTTATGTGAAAACTGTGCCCTGAATGAGATTTTGTCGCCAAAAGACTAATAATGACATCAGGTGTGGAGTAACAGGTCGGAATGTTTAATTTTTCTTTGGAAACGCTGAAAATGTAAGCTTTTTTTTCTAATTCTGTCCGACATTGTCACTTTGTAGTGTAAATTGTCTCGTATTGTTTTGATATTTTTTCGTATTGTTTATACCGGCGTACACATTTTGTTTCCAGTTCCACACCGCTTAAATAACAAGTATACCTATATGGGCCAAACTATCGGAAGTTTATAAAACAAAATGACTTTACCCTACCGTCGAAATTTTCTTATCTTGTATAGTTTGGCCGCCAGAACTGCTTTAAGATCGCTTCTTTTTTTAAGTGCTTTAAATCCAGACAACAGTCACGATTACATGTAAAAGCCCATGTCCGAATTTAGGGGATTTTGGGGAATCGCTTCTCAGACTTGACACTAGTGACATCAACAAAATTTCCTTGTGTCATCGTGTAGGTGAAGAGTCCTAGTTACTCATATGTTCTAGAGAAAGGTATAAACATTCATTGCTGAGAGCCCCGAAGTTTTGCACGAGACTTTAAACTAACACCTATAGGAATTTACCCAAAATGGAATGCTCAATCTTTTTTGGGACAGAGTAGTGTTAGTAATGAAATTTTATTCTTTACAAAATCAAAATCTGTCATGTACAACCTTTTCATGGAGCTCACGGAAGTAAAATTTCAATCACGTATCGTCACTGTGAAAAATACTCGTAAGGGTTACGGGAAAATTTTCCATGATAAAAGTCGTAAAATTACAATTTGAAATTGTAAATTTACAAGCACTCCCTATCGACTTGAAATTGACCGACGAGCAAGAATGGGCTGTCGTAAATTTACGACATATTTTGTTTGCTGAGCGTAGCGAAGCACTCTGTTGGGGATTTGAGCAGAGAAAATGTCCGCCCCCCCCCGGATACCTTTAGTTTACAAGTGGTATCTTACTATTATTATTTTTCCTATCTTAAAATTTAAGTGTACATATGCATGCACAGGCTGCACATATACGCATAGGTATATATGTACAGGTATATATGAACAGGTATATATGTACAGGTATATATGTACAGGTATATATGTACAGGTATATATGTACAGGTATATATGTACAGGTATATATGTACAGGTATATATGTACAGGTATATATGTACAGGTTTATATGTACAGATACATATGTACAGGTATATATGGACAGGTATATATTGACTGGTATATATGTACAGGTGTATATGTAAAGATATATATGTACAGGTATATATGTACAGGTATGTATGTATGTACAGGTACATATGTACAGGTATATATGTATAGGTATATCGGCACCTTAAACTAAAACACACGCAGTCCATCCGCCCGTTTCAAAGCTCACGCAGTCGGCCGGCGCGTTTCAAAACTTAGTTTAAGGTGCCGATATATGTACAGATATATATGTACAGGTATATGTGTAAAGGTATATATGTACAGGTATATATGTACAGGTATATATGTGCAGGTATATATGTACAGGTATGTATGTACAGGTATATATGTACAGGTTTATATGTACACGTATCTATGTGCAGGTACATATGTACAGGTCCATATATATTTTTTGCTGAGCTTAGCGAAGCGCTCTGTTGGCGATTTCAGCAGATAAAATGTAACCCCGGAGACCTATAGTTTCGGATTTTTACCTAGCAATGGAAGGGTACTCGGTACGAAAAACCGTTCAAAATTCTAAGTTTCGTGCGCCAGGAATTTTTCCGATGCTGGGTAAAAATCCCGTTTTAATATCCCAGGCGTAATGTGACCCCCCGAGTCCGATTTTGTCCATTTCGGATTTTTATCTAGCAATGGAGGAGTGCCCATTACGAAAAACCGCTCGAAATTCTAAGTTTCGTGCGCCAGAACTTTTCCTATATGCTAGGTAAAAATCCTGTTTTAAGATCTTAGACTTAACTTGACCCCCCGGATCTGACTTTGTCCATTTCGGATTTTTACCTAGCAATGAAAGGGTACTCAATACGAAAAACCGATCGAAATTCTAAGTTCCGTGCGCCAGGATTTTTCCAGTAATGCGTTTAAAAGACCGCCACCAAGAAAGTATACCTAAAGGTACGTTTGTTATACTGCTGGGTCTATATGACTGTGTTGCGATGGTAAATATGGAATAGACTCCAGGAACTACATTGTCTACCTTTTAGCAACCCTAGATTTTAATTTAATAAACATTTGTCATAAACATTCGTCTTAAATAGGTAAAACATTTTAGTGCAATATGCAGGTGTTTGGAAGCTCAGCAATCAAGCCGGAGGCTTGCCTGGCTAGTAAATTAAAATTACAAAAAATGTCGTAAATTTACGAGGATATTTTTCACAGTGGTTGAAGATAAATAAGAATACGAGAAAACGCGAAAGTGTCTGAATTTAGGGCGCGTGTCCGACATTAGGATTCAAGACTGTATGCGCCACAACCTGATTGTAAACAGCAGTCGTTGCGTGACTCACCACATAGGTAAACGGCAGAGGAATGTTGGCCTGCAGGCACTGAGCAACGGGGGCGATGTCGGATTCCAGTCCTCCAACAGATCGGAGACATTCAGGCAGCGATGTGATGACCTCGTTGGGATTGGCGTTTTGGCGCCTCTTGATGAATATTCCAGCGTCCTTGACGCACTGGCCGGCGGGAGTTACGTCGAAGGAGCCTTTACTTTGGTTGGGGTAACCTCTCGTGCAGGCAGAGAAGCGCTCCACTAGCTCGCCAATATTGGCTTGGGACAGGTCAACCCCGTGCTAAAAGACAGGCAAACCTCAAAGTTAGTAACAAGAATGGGAAAGGAGGGGGGGGGGGGGGGCGGTCTGAGAGGACGCTATCGGCTCCGCCCGGCTGGCCAGCTGCGCACTGATGAGAGGGAGAGCACGCGCACCGGGCCCTTACACTCCCATTGTGATTTCTGCGACTAAACGAGTTTGCTGTCGCTGAATTTTGGCTGCAGCACAGGCGTTCATTAATGCAAAATTTGGTTCCCTACGGGGATTAAAAAAGGGGGGTCGCAATCGCCCCCTTCATCCCCCTCCCTCTTAATTAATCGCCTTCTTAAGTTCTGAAGAACTTAATTCAGATTTCGAGTTTGAAGACTGATTTATTCATTTATGTAGAGCATACAGTGTTTTTAACGGCGTTAACGCGATAATGTTATCGTTATATCGCGTTAGAACCCCTCATAGTCATTAACTTTACGCGTTACATTATCAAATCTGCAATAATTATCGTTAGCGTTATCATCGCGTTCATTTCAAAATTGGCGTTAGCAGCCCTGGCAAGAACGCGAAGCAGGCCAAGCCTCCAGGCGATCAGAGCTGTCAGCGCAGCGTTAGTGGAGCATGCTTGTTTCTTAGTTTTCTAAGAGGTATACACTGGTAAAACAAATGTGCAATAGTGCACACTTAAAGTGTGCTTCCTGGCACTTTGCGCATTTCATGGTGTTTAAACATATTGCACACTACGTGGTGTGCAAAGTTTAGACGTTTGGCAAGTGTGCAAAGTTTGCACACTTGGTTGTGGAAAATTCTTAATCATAGTATAGCAAGAGGTATACCAAGTGTCGAAATGTTGCACACTACGTGGTGTGCAAAGTTTAGACGTTTGACAAGTGTGCAAAGTTTGCACACTTCGTGATGTTTAGTTTTACTCGACACCAGGAAGTGTGCAAAGTTTGCACATTTGAAAAGCACGCCAATTGGTGTGCAATATTCTACAATTGTTTTACCAGTGTAACTTCCGAGCTAAACCTTCGTCCATTTGGCTCTTTATGTCACCGCTAAGGATTTTAGGAGAAAAAAAAAGCTGAAAATGACCCTCTTCTTCTTAAAAGTCGGGTGACAAATAAAATTATCAAGCACCCTCTCTCAAAAACTTCGCACATTTTCAATCTAGATCACACCTTCGATATATAATATCTCTCTCCATTTAGTCAGTAGAGGGTTGTTTCGGTGGCACTGGAGAAGGTCGGAAAAGCGCAGAACTAAATCTTTTTTTAAAATGGTGTTTCAAGGTGAAAATCGACAAAGTACAGTCCCATGGACGAAACCTTTGTCCGTGTCGAGGAGTAATTCTCACTCTCACCGTTTAAGCGCTTAAGGTGCTGTTTCGACCTAAATAAGCTAAAAACGACCGATTGGTGCATTTTCTATGTAAAGGAAGGCTGCAATTACAAAGCCCACCTTCAAAAAATAAGAAAAAATAACACTTTGGGCGGGCCGCTGAGCGGGGAGCTGAAAAATCAGGACAGAAAACCATGCCGTTTTTCGAAGTTTTCCACACTGTAAATTGGTTGGCGTCTTTAGACGCCAACCAGTTTACAGTGCAAATGGGAATTTTAAGAACACCCATAGCTGGCAAATTTTCGATGTGAGCTTTGGCGACTTCCTATATGGTATTTTTGAGAAACTACATGGGTTTAGGGTTCCATGTCTTTTTTTTTAACCCATAGGTTTAGGATCCTGTGCGAGATCCTGTGTGGGTTCGGGAACAATGTGAACCCCTGTGGAAACTTTGAGGGGGAAACGACTGCCAATTTTCGTGTCAGCCGGATTACGGATTACTCCGGATTACCTCTCGAGTGTTCTCCGGATAACGGTGTTTTTTTCCTCGGATTACCCCGGATTACTCTAAAATTTCCCCGGATTACACCGGACTACTTCGAATCTCCCCGGATTACACCCTGCCGGATTACCTATCGGCTGTCAGCCGGATTACCTTAGTCGTTTCCCCCTCGGGAAACTTAAGGCTGCGATCATGGAAGGAATGTCCGCAGGAAAATTTCCAGTACGAAAATGTCCCTTATTTTAACGTCCGTTTCCACAATGTCCGGTGGAAAATGTCCGCGACAGCAATGTCCCAAACATAAAATGTCATCCTTATCACAAGTCCGACGCATATTTAGTGGCCTTCAATGGCCTCAGTGCGAAGGGCCGTAAGGTATTGTTGGCTGGGGCCACATTGACATCAAACAGCCAGTGAACCACTAGTATGAAGTGTCTCAGAGAAGAGTACACAACTTGGCAAACTCCTACAAGAAATACAAGCAGCGCCAGGAAGTCATGACCTAAACCTTGAAGCTGTCTCATACAATCTTAAAATCCAGCCAGACTTAATGCCCATCAGTTGCCACTTTTTGGAAAATTATTTCTCAGTCATTCTTTTGTACACTTACTGTTTTCTACATTATTATTTTTGTTTGGTTCGTTACGTTTTCATACCACTTTCCTTTGCAAGTTGTTCCTGCACCCACTTTTTATTTTCTACATTTTGGTTTTTCTTTTGTTTTGTTACAGTTTTCGTTATATTTTCATCTTGAATTTTTTATAATTTTTTTCTTAGTAACACTTTTTCCAGGTTTTCATCGATTTAATAAAATTGATGCTCAATCATGACCGTGGATGTTTAAATTGTGGCCATATAAAAAAAAAGGGCCATTGTCAACACTGGAAAAACAAAGGTGCTATATAGCACCCTTTTTGGGGTGCTATTGAATTTTATGGGGTGTTACTGCACTAATGCCTTTGTAAAGGCACGAATAGGGCCACAAATAGCACCTTTGAGAGGCGATAGCGCCTTTCTAAAGGCACTATTTCACTGACGCCTTTAAAAGGCATTCCATAGGACCTTTGTTTTTCCAGTGAACAATCCTATGCAACAATCTTCGTAAGAGTTACAACCTGTGGTAACGTAAAATTCCACGAGGGAGCAGGCAAATTCCACGTGCATTTATCATATTCCGCCATGGGACTGGACAGAATCCATGTGGGTATGGTAAAACCTACGGAAATGTAAGACCCATACGGAAACAGATGGGAAGTTCCAAAAAAAGAAAACAAAAACAGAGGAAATTATATTGAAAACGGCAAACCCTAAGTGGCTTTCTGTGTTGATTTTTCAGCTTGGTGGGACAAGTAGCCACTACATGAGGATGTACCACAACAGTTCACTGTAAACACACTTTGTTGTCTTATGTAGTAACCTTTTTAAGTTCATTTATCTCAAACGATGGCCACTGTAACAAGGCCAATCATTTCAGGAAATGATAAAGGGCCCCAAAAAGATATTTTAATGGTATTTCTGCGGGAAAATTGCTGGTTTCAGATGGAAAACTTACGCGTGAGCCAGGTGCACAGGATGCCTGCAAACAAAAAAGACAGATATATTAGCAATTAAAGGATCAAATTTTTTGGAGAATAGTTTCTACAACGCAAAATGTTGACCTGTTCGGTGTGCACACCATATGCTTTATGACTTGCAAAAACTTGAAAGCTACTGTCTTCTTAAAAAGTTATAAGTAGGCTTGCATAAAAGTTCTAGTTTTTCGCAAATTGTTCTATGTGCTGGGAAAACAAGTTGTGCGAGAAATGTTACACACAATTTTTCTTTATTTTGTTGTTTGACACACACTGGGAAAACAAAGGTGTGATAGAACACCTGCTTCACGTGGGATTTAAGGGTTTAATGCCTTTGGAAAGGCCTTAAAATGGGAAGGTATTAAAATGAATACCTTGGGGCAGTTTTCATGCCTTAAACCTATAACACCCTTGTAAAGGTGTTGTCACACTTTTGTTTTTTCCAGTGTAGGTCCCGTGAGCATTGCTCGTATTAGTGGACAATACAATGTGGAAAAATTTGTTTCACAAGGCGGTAGGATTAAATTATGACTTAAAGTACTGCTGCAGACACAGGGATCTGATCTAAAGTTAATTTTCAAAGTGACAATTTTCACATTTAAGAATTTAGCAGGTAGTTGGTTCTCACAGTCTCATTGCACTATTAATGCAATATTTGATATCATGTCTAGAGGTGTTTCTACTTTGTAGATGATATTTTAAGTGAAGGTATTCTTAGAGTCCAGCACATCAATATGGAATTTATAGGCAAAAGTTACTGGGGAAAGCTCCATTTGAACAGAGACGGGTATTACATGAGTGATCCTCTAAACATTGTAGGATGGGCTGCTCTGTAATTTAAGTTAAAAAAAAATTTTAGAGCTCTCTTCTGGAGCACCTCGAGTTGATATACTTTCTCGTTGACCCCACACGCATGGCAGATAATGAAAGTTTATCAGTGCTGAGTAAATATTTCTTAGAATAGGTGAACTTAACCCAGTGCGTCTTAATCTACTAAAAACAACAATGACAGGTGAAATATTTTTTTTTAAAATTATATGATCAATGTGATCATTCCAGTTAAAGGCAGGTCAAATCGGAGTCCAACATATGTTGCGTATTGACAACGTTCAATAGTTACAATTGTACAGCTGACAGTTAATGGATGAAGTTTCATATTGAGAAGAATAGAAGATCAGATATTAATTTTCTTCCAGATTGATGTTTGCTGAGTCGAAGTTTTCATCATTTAACAACATAATTTTGTGACAATTCATATTTTGCTTCTGACAAATGATCAGTTAATGTGACAACAGACTTGTTAAAAAAAATGTCTTTACTGTATGACAAGGACATTGTCTGCCTATGACTATTTTTTTGTCTAAATTTTCACAAAACATCTAACTTTTGACGAGAAAATTATGAATTATGGTTTTAGACGAATTTACCGTCGTTGGCAAATGACAAATAATTTTCAAGCTCATTATGACAAATTTATCAGGTTTAAACGGGTCTAATTCACTGACCAAAAATCTAGGAGGCCACATACAGTCAAAATCGAAAACAAAGACGATGAACCCCGCATGGCAATAGGTATATTGAAATTTCAGCTACAGTGTACTCTTGAAAAATGTATACCTAAACTATCACAGCTTGGGACTGCATCACTTTGATGGCATTTTTATCAAACTTTTCGTCTCCTTTTAGCAAATTTGTGTTTACTTTTTGGAGTCTTTAGCCAGTCACCAGGTAGTTATTTCCATGCGTAAGAGATACGCTTGTTTTCTAAACACCTTCCAACATTTAAAATCCGAGTAAGTTATCCAGTATTCACGCGTTTCGTTTAAGCAAGATTTTGTGTGTGTGTGTGTGTGTGTGTGTGTGTGTGTGTGTGTGTGTGTGTGTGTGTGATATCATGTAGTTCTAATTACGAGGAAACTTACAGCGGAGATAGCCAAAGCCAGCACAAGAAACTGGAGAGCCATTGTGAGCTGGTTGCGGAGAGACTGGGATCAGCAGTGCGACTTTCGCTAGGATACGATTACGGGCCGTTTTATAGAATTGTTTGGATAGAAGCTCGTACATGAATCGCGAAATAAAGAGCGAGGCACTTCGTGAATCAACAAGGCATCTTTTAAGATCAGCGGAGCCACCTGGTATCGGGACATCTGATACACAGTGACGCAGCAATAGACAGGGGCATGCCCATCCTTGGCGTGGGTGGCCGAGCATCAACAAGCCATTTAGATAAAACAGAAAAGTGTGTGTCATTTAGAAAATGTACATTTGTTCAAACATTCAAATTAATTGGGACGTTTCACGCAACAGGCTTCGCAATGTTCCACTGCGACGCGCATGCGTACATCTACCTAACACTGTAAAAAAACAAGATCGTAGTACGGAACCAACTACGGTGTCCCGTATCTTCGTTTTAGAAACTGACTACGTAGCGCAGAGTACGGCGCCACCGTACCCCATTTTCGGTGGGCAGAGGTCATTATTACGGGTTTTCCGTACCCTATTTTTTGAGTACGGTGATGCCGTACTTGGCAGTCCGTAACGGGGATTCGAAAATTTCTAGTACGGTGCGCGCCGTAGTAGGGAGGCACCATTCTACGGTGGACACCGTTAGAGGAATTAACGGTGATTTCCGTAGCTTTCACCGTCATTTTTTTTACAGTGCACTTTAAAGTGCAAAACTACAGTTCTGCAGTTATAAGTTACAATAATACTGCACGAAATGACTCATCTATACGCAAGGGGGAGGGGGGGGGGAGAGAGATATTTTGAATCCAACTTTAACACTCCTGGAAGAGCAATTTTCACGAAAATCGATCGTTTAGAGTCATTTTGCGTCATTTTTGGTTTAAAAAAAATGACTCAAAAAGAGTGATATTCGCGAATATCGCTCCATTTGAGCGATTAAGATATACGTCGCTCTATTCGAGCGAGGTAAATCGCTCCTCATTTTACAGTGTTACTGTTGGTTGCAGTGCTGAGTTTGGTTTAGGTTTGGTGTGTTATCATGTAGTTCTAATCAGGAGGAAACTTACAGCGGAGATAGCCAAAGCCAGCACAAGAAACTGGAGAGCCATTGTGAGCTGGTTGCGGAGAGACTGGGATCAGCAGTGCGACTATCGCTCGGATACGATTACGGGCCGTTTTATAGAATAGTTTGGATAGAAGCTCGTAAATGAATCGCGAAACTAAAAGCGAGGCACTTCAGGAACCGACAAGGCATCTTTTTAAGCTCAGCGGAGCCACCTGGTATCGGGACATCTGGTAAACTGTGACGCAGCAACAGACAGTTGCATGCCCATCCTTGGCGTGACTGGCCGAGCATCAACAATCCATTTAGATAAAACAGAAAAGTGTGTGTCATTCAGACAATGTACATTTGTTCAAACATTCAAATGAATTGGGAGATGTACACCTGGGACGTCTAACGCAACAGGCTTCGCAATGTTCCACTGTGACGCGCATGCGTACATCTATCTAAGCTGCTGACAAGCCTACTAGGTGAAAGGGATTACCCTAGCCTATAGCCCCTTGGCTCGCGCTCTTTCGTTTCGTTTTTTTTTTTTTTTTTGGTAGTGCTTGAACTTAAATTTGAGGGTTGTGATATGACATATGATGCCAGGGAACTTCTACCCCCTAGACTTACGGTGAGGCCATATTCTGACTCAAAATGTGTTGTTTTCAAGCATTTTTACTCGTTCTTTACCGTTTCGCCCCGTTTAATTGTAATGTGTGAGGTACAAAGAACGAGTATTGTGCTTGGTCACACCTAATTTAGAAACATGGATTCATCTCTTTAATCTCTTTAATACACATCCATGACTATATACTTATTTTAAACGGCATATCGAACTGAATATTTCATAATAGAAGTTTTTTTCAGTTATGAGGAACAAGAAACATTACATTAAATTAAAATTCTAAGTGTTGGCAAGGACTTTGGTGCACTTCATCATTATCTTATTCTCTTATGTGTAGTGAATTCAGATGTTGATGGATTCTTAGTTTTAACTCTGTAAAATCCTTCGCATTTTAGAAGAAATGCTCTTTTGCTGTTAAAGACATTCTCAAAATATTTCAGAAAAACAATTAGAGGGTTGCGGTATGAATCAGGGAACGACCGCGGAATCGCCATCGCCGCGCCGGTAGGTTAGGTTAGGGGGCTTAGATGCGGGGGAGGCTTACATTCAGACCATTACGGTACATACTGCACATAAGAAAACCTTCAACTGAAAATGATACTTACCAAATTATTAACACCTTTTCATACCTAATTATTCTTTATGATTATTAAAATGAATCCAAGTCTCTAAATTAAGTGACACCACAGCCATATTCTTGATTTTTATCTCCTACTTTTGGTAAAGAACGAGTTAAATGTTTGGTATATACTTTGGTATATACTTGGCTTCTTGTTTTAAGAGTAATATTTTATGGTTTGAGACCACCCGTCGTGGCATTGCAGAACATGTTGAATTGTTAAGATTTGGATCAGAAGATATTTTGAAAATTGTCAAATTGAAAAATGAACGAGACAATATCATAAGGAGATATACCGTAGTTCCCGGTGTGAGGTGATAATACTGCCCCCGTGACGGATATGCCGGGGGTATAGGGGGGGTGCAACCATCCCGGGATAACCATGCCCCCCAAACACGAACAGACCAGGGGGGGCATAACCATCCCGGGATAATCATGCCCCCCCTCAAGGATCGGCACAAAGGGGGCACAATCATCCCGGGATAACCATGCCTCCTCCGGAAGAGTGAGGGGGGGCAGAATCATCCCGGGATAGTTGCGCCCCCTTCCGAAAATTTAGAAAAAAGGAATTTTGGCAGCACTAGTCATGAGCTGACTGTAAATAATGCGGCAATTCATTATTTGCAGCAAGAAAAAAGGCAGGGGGGGCACCATTATCCCGTGATAATGGCGCCCCCTCATAGCAAGCCCTAAGGCAACGGGGGCATAGCTATCACGGGATAATAATGCCCCCTTCACCTTGCGCGAAGGCAGGGGGCATGGCTATCACGGGATAATAATGCCCCCTTCAACTTGCGCGAAGGCAGGGGGCATGGCTATCACGGGATAATTATGCCTCCCTTCTGCCTGCCCTGCGGCGGGGGGCATGATCATCACGGGATAATAATGCCTCCCTACTGCCTGCCCTGCGGCGGGGGGCATGATCATCACGGGATAATAATGCCTCCCTACTGCCTGCCCTGCGGCGGGGGGCATGATCATCACGGGATAATAATGCCTCCCTGCTGACTGCCCGGCGGGGGGCATGATCATCACGGGATAATTATGCCTCCCTACAGCCGGCACTGAAGCAAGGGCATTATCAATTGTGACCCTTTACCTTGCGTTAAGGCAGGGGGCATGGTTATTCCGTTAAGCGTGTACCCCCAAGTGCTGATCCAAATTTTTACCAATCGCCAAACATTAGTACTCAGTTTGTACTTTTACACTAGCATAGTTTTAGTTTTAATTGCTGAGCTAAATTTAAATTTAAATTTAGCTTAAAATTTAAATGCTTAGCTCTGTCAGAAAGCGCCAAGGGGAGACCGACGGGAAGACGGCGTGAGACGTGAGGCGTGAGACGTGGGATGCGAGAGATGTGGACAGGCTTGCCAACCACCAATGCAAAACTACCAATTGTAAATTATCGGTGTTTTAGCATCCAACTTCAGCGCGCCGCAGGCCAAGGTAGACGCACTTTAAGCTCAGCCTCACACGGTTTAAACGTGCGTCTACCTTGTATAATTTCTATTCAATTTGAAAATGGAATACGGGTGCGAGCGTGACAGGGAATTGAATAGAACGCAGAAAGATATTACTCTTTTCGTACTTTCGCCCGGGTCATTCCACGAGAGATTTACAGGTTTTCAGGTGACCCTTTCCGCATTCCTTGCTTTTTTTAATATGTTGTAGCCCTCCTTCAGACGAGCATTTTGCGCTATAGCCGAACTCTGTAGCTCAACTGGTTCCGGAGATATGGCCGATTGAAGATTTTCGAGGACTTTTTTAGAGGTTTTGTGCAAATTTTCGGATATGTTTTTTTTTATTTTAGCGTTCCCAGGCCTGAAGCGAACCCAACCACGTTGCTGGCAGGGGTAGTTTGATCCGGGGAACTGAAATCTGAACTCGGATTTTACCTAGGTCCCCTCCTTCTGTCCTTTTTGTGGAGAAAACCGCAGTTTTTGAACTTCATTTCCCGCGTTTTCAGCAGCTTTGACGACGATGTTCCTACAATTTTTCTGTACTTTTCGGAGCGTCAGGGGATAGTGCTCGACTACTACTTTCGATTTTTCAAAGGGTAGGTGCTACTTATCCTGCTAGTTTAGGAGCTAAAGCAGGACGAAAACGAGAAAATTCACAAAAAACACTAAAATGACCGATTTGGTGGATTTTTTTTCGAGGTGATGCCCGGCCGATACCGGGGTAGGTAGTATGCTTTCCGGACCAAAATTTCATGCTCTATCCGAATCTGAAATAAAAAAATGGGCATTTGCTTTGTTTCTCTGCTAGGGGCGCATCTTCACAGACACCTTTTTGAGAAAGTGCCCCAAAACTATTAATCTCGCCAAACTGGTCCCTTAGTGGCCGAGCCGACCCAAATTTGGTACCACCAGGTTTTCGGGTGCGCTGAGCACGAATCAGTTGGTGCCGAGGCCGCCCGGACATTCTGGGGGTGCGTCATCGGGGACCTCATGAGCACCGCGATGACAACGTTAACATCGTCGATTTGGTTCAAATTACGTAACCGGGGGCAGTTTCGCACGTCGAGATCAAATGTGGGGCTTGAGGCTACTTTACTCAAAAAAAAAAATAGGTGTACACTAAAAAAAAACACCAGGAAAAGTAAAATAAATAAATAAATAAATAAATAAAATTTAAAAAAAATTAACAAAAAACACCGCAAGTGACGCTGGCGCGAGCAGGCCTAGCGCAGCCACAGAATCAGGTTAATAAATACCGACTTGAGCTCAAACCGAACCGTGTTAGTGATGAGTGCATTTGATCACGAAGCAGATGTGAAGTCACCTACACTTAAAGAAAATGAAAGATTTTTTTCATTAAATGTACTTTTTTTATTTTTAATTTAGGCCTTTCAGACCTGTTAGACTAGAATTAAGTCAAGCTTTCACTAACATATTCACTGTGTTAATATGCTGGGGGTGAATTTCATAACAGTTATTTGAAATTTCAAGTAACTCTACTTTTAGCAAAACATGAGGAAGAGGAACTGACAGGCATAGCATTTCTTCTGGCCAGGTGAAGATTTTACTGGGTACAGAAGGAGTCAGAAGGGACACATCCACTTCATCCTCTTCTGCATGTACATCCGAGATGAATGCAAGGAAGTGTTCACCTTCCACTAATACAAGGGCATAGTCTCCATCTTTTATGTGAATATCTGTTGGTCTTTCATATGCCAGCCGATGAACTAGATTGTAGGTTGTATTTAAGGTGGTCCTCTTGCAGCCAATGGTGTACCCTGAAACATAATGTAATATGTTTCAGGTCTGAAAAGCCTAAATTAAAAATAAAAAAAGTACATTTAATGAAAAAATCTTTCATTTTCTTTAAGTGTAGGTGCTTTCACATCTGCTTCGTGATCAAATGCACTAATCACTAACACGGTTCGGTTTGAGCTCAAGTCGGTATTTATTAACCCGATTCTGTGGCTGCGCTAGGCCTGCTCGCGCCAGCGTCACTTGCGGTGTTTTTTGGTAATTTTTATCCCGTGATGATCATGCCCCCCGCCGCAGGGCAGGCAGTAGGGAGGCATTATTATCCCGTGATAGCTATGCCCCCTGCCTTCGCGCAAGTTGAAGGGGGCATTATTATCCCGTGATGATCATGCCCCCCGCCGCAGGGCAGGCAGTAGGGAGGCATTATTATCCCGTGATGATCATGCCCCCCGCCGCAGGGCAGGCAGTAGGGAGGCATTATTATCCCGTGATGATCATGCCCCCCGCCGCAGGGCAGGCAGAAGGGAGGCATAATTATCCCGTGATAGCCATGCCCCCTGCCTTCGCGCAAGTTGAAGGGGGCATTATTATCCCGTGATAGCCATGCCCCCTGCCTTCGCGCAAGGTGAAGGGGGCATTATTATCCCGTGATAGCTATGCCCCCGTTGCCTTAGGGCTTGCTATGAGGGGGCGCCATTATCACGGGATAATGGTGCCCCCCCTGCCTTTTTTCTTGCTGCAAATAATGAATTGCCGCATTATTTACAGTCAGCTCATGACTAGTGCTGCCAAAATTCCTTTTTTCTAAATTTTCGGAAGGGGGCGCAACTATCCCGGGATGATTCTGCCCCCCCTCACTCTTCCGGAGGAGGCATGGTTATCCCGGGATGATTGTGCCCCCTTTGTGCCGATCCTTGAGGGGGGGCATGATTATCCCGGGATGGTTATGCCCCCCCTGGTCTGTTCGTGTTTGGGGGGCATGGTTATCCCGGGATGGTTGCACCCCCCCTATACCCCCGGCATATCCATCACGGGGGCAGTATTATCACCTCACACCTGCAAAACGTATCAAAAGGAAAGGTGTTATAACTGCATATTGCTAGACCTGGATAACTTGTCTGTGGAGCTGTATTGCTAAATCTTTAGATCCAGCAAAGTTAGGGTTGGCAATTTAAGACCGTGAGAATCTGAGCTAAAAGTGCGGCTGCACTGGTGAAACTTTTGCGTAGCCGTACACCCCGTTTTACGCCTGATATCAAGCGTAACAGGTCTATCCGCTCCTATTCGGGGGAATTTCTTTCGTACGCTTCATTTCAAGCTCATGCTTCTTTCAAGCGTACAGGTACGTCGTAGTTTTACCAATGTAATTGGTCTGCGGCGCCACTAAATTTAAAAGCGGGTGGTAAAAGTAAAGATAAACATTAAAGCTGGCAGCAGTACTATCTCAGGAGTTATGCTCAGCACTATTTATTGAAATGCAAAAATGTTCGAGAGGAAAACAAAACTAACCAATTCAAAAATGTCCGTTGAAGTCAAGGGGTGGCCACCTCATGTATTTTTGTGTACACCTGCCATGTATTTCTTGTATTTTCATGTATTTTTCGGTATTTTCACCGTTAAAAATACCGTGAGGAGTTACGGTATGCGTACGGTCCTAACCGTAATTTTCATGTACGGTCAGACCGTAACGTACACTTACGGTACGGACCGTACTTTATGATAGATTGAGTTTGCTCCACTGAACTTCCCCGACATATTTGCAGGCTACGGAGCGTACCGTAAGATTCAGACCGTAGTCAAAAATTACGGTCCGGGAACAGGCAACAAATTTACAGCGCATACCGTAGGCATTTACCGTGGTATTTTCCAACAGTGTTTCTCGTATCTTTGTTGAGTATTTCTATGTATTTCTGTGTAGTGTAGAGTATTTCCTTGTATTTTTGGTGTATTTCTAGAAACACACAGGTATTTCTGTGTCAAGGGGTCGTCAACTCTGATATTCCCTCGTACACGAAACTGATATTACCCCGATATTACTTTAATATTACCGATATTACCTTCATATTACATCAATATTACATCTATATTGCCCATATTACACACAATATTACAAAATTACCCTAATATTACCCTGCCATTACTGATAATACCAATATTCCTCCGTACACGGCTAAAGGCAGTTGACGACCCCTCGTTCTGTGCACACGTTTTTTTCCGAGTTGGCCGCCCCTCGTTTGAAGTAAATTGACGTATCATAGCATAAAATACAGCTTGATAAGGGTCAATCATGTTCTATGAATTCCTACAAGGCTGGCCTGAAAGTCATTTACCTACTTGTTATTTAAAGTGGAACAAATGAAGAATTAGTGCAGAAATCCGAGTATAAACTACGCATAAGTAAACCATTGTCAGACCCTTCGTCGATTAAATTTGACATGTGTGACTTTTAAAATTACAGTAGGCCTTAAATGAAGAATTTGTGTAGATAACCGTGTACGTGTACAAACCACGCATTAAATCATTGTCAGGTCCTTTTCTTCATTGGGAAAATGCTTCCCGTGAAATTCTAAAAAGGTATGTTACATATGTGGCAGACATGTATGTCACCATACGATTTGAGCTTGTATGTACCATGCGAATGACATGTGTGTGTCATACATGTTCCATACAGACTTCACACATATCCACGCATTAAGGAAATTTCTTTGGTTTTTCTTAGCTTTGTCTACTCTACTTCTAAAAAAATTTTTTTTGGATAGACTTTTTGATTTACTTTGTTTCAGTACATGTACACGAACAATTCTATCTCATTTAATTGAAGGAAACTTACATTTGGAACCGATGATGTGGAGATTCGAACCCGCGACCTGAAGCTTACTGGTCTGGTGTGTTGACCACTGGACCACCCTGCCACGCCTAAGTATCGTGTGTAGACGCACAGTCTTAAGCTACGTGCGTATAATATATATGTTACATGTGTGTTACATGCATGGAACTTATGTGGAATACTATGTCATTTTAATTAGGTGCGTTGAACATGTGTGTTGTCTGAGACCTCACATGTCCGTTTCTGCCACACATGGTACCACACAAAAGTGGGGGTCACTACGTGTGTCAAAAGTGTGTGCCAATGTGTTGAACATGTGTGGTGTCAGTGATCATATATGTCCGTTTGAACCACACATGGTACCACACGAAAGTGAGGATCACTACATGTGACGAAAGTGTGTGCCGATGTATTGAACATGTGTGTTGTCATCGACCATACATTTCACCATATGTTTAATGCTGCCACACATGTGGGAAGTTCAGCCGTCCATACGAAAGGATGGACACAACACATGGCTCAAGCCCAACATACATGGAAAAAAACAACATGTATGTTTGCATTCGCATGTCAAACATACGTGGCACACTTGGTAAACGTATGTCACATACAGGGACCATGTGCATCGTATGGCTCCCATGTATGACACATATATGTTACTCGTATGTAACACATATAAGCAGGGTTTCACGGGTTTACCTGTTTATTGTTGAAAAACCTTTTTAAAAGTTTGGGCTAAAATTGTGAATCTGCTAGCTGAATACTAACACTTTTTGCCAAATTATCTGCTTTCAAATTTATATGATGCAACGAGGGGTCATCGCAAACTCGCCTGAGCCGTGTACGGACTATTATATATTATGGATATTATGAATATAATATGGATATTATGGGTATTATGGGTATTATGAAGTATTATGGATAATATTATTTGCAGGAGAACTGCTGCGAGCAAGCCACTATAACAGTTTGCGCAGAGGTAAACTCCAGCGCACAAAGGGGTGCATTATTATGTACAGGAGGGGAACTCCGGGCAATTCCTGCACGCAACCCATGAAATATTACACGCAGGAGCCGACTATCCGGGGTAGCTCCTGCACTTAACTCACAAAGTGTTGCACGCAGGAGCCGTCTCTTCCGGGCGAACATGCACTAGCTCATTTTTTAATACATTTGTATTTATATTTCACGTGTGACAAAAAAATCTGAAAGGTCTTGGTCTCCTACTGAATTTGTAAAAAATTAAATACTGATTTCTTCCATAAGGCTCTGTACATTCAGGGTACACAAAATGGCCGCAAACAAATGAGCGCTACCTGCTCCTGCATAAGACCTACTGAAACTCGCCTTTGTTCTATTCACACCGTGAATAGTTAAATAGTTCAGTATTTTATGAGTGAGGAGCAAGGAGTGAGTCAACACTTGTAGGGGAATACTCAGAAGTCATTTATTATCTGTATACTGGTTATAGCATATGTGGTAACAGATGACAGGCGACGTTCCTGACCAATGACAGACCACGTAGTTTGTACTTTGTAGCCCACCTTACCAGTGGTACCAATGTGAGCAGGTCTACCAACTAGCCTGACTCACAACACCTCCCCCTTCGAGATGAAACCATGTTTTAGAGGTTGGGTATGGTGGTAGCATGTAGTAAACAACAACTTGGCAACAAGTCGTCTGCTATAACACTAGTTATTTAATCATTATTTTTTACATTCCATTCAATATTAATTCCATTTTGATAAGGATTATAAGAGATTAATAAGAAATTAATATTGGAAAGCACTGTCAGAGATTTTAGCCGACTTCTTTAGAGGTCTCCCAGACCTTGATCGTCTCTCTGCGACGATCCCCCTTGAGTCTGTGGAAAGAGGAGTAGAAAGACAAGGGTTAGGTTGAGCAGTTGTTTTAGTACTTGGTCCAGCCCTAAGGTTGGCAAGTATTGATTCTAAATCTATTTGGTTATTAGTACCAGCACTAGAATCAAGCCTGTCAGGTTCTGTTTGTGAGGGTCTTATGAAAAAGCTATTACGCCTTAATTGACCTCCATTCAACAACTCAACTATGTAGCTCCTGTTAGCAGGATCAGGATGCTTTTTAACAATTTATTGTATTCCCGCAGTGCATCCAAGTAATGCGTTTGTTCATCACTGCACTTTTTCAGTAGTTGCTTCGCAATGTGAACTCCTTTCTCAGCAAGACCATTGCTGCCAGGATATTCAGGAGAACTTGTAATAATTTTACTTCCCAAACTGGTGGCAAAGTCATGACATTCTTGAGAATTTAATGGATTGTTATCTCCAAAAATGATTTCAGGTACACCATGAGTTGAGAAGATAGATCTTAGTTGATCTATGACAGCTTTGCTGCTTTTACTTGTTAGTGGTTGTATTTCAAGCCACTTAGACAAATAATCCTCAACAACAAGGTAACACTTTGAGTTTAATTCAAGAATATCAATGCCAATTTTTTGAAATCTGAGTGACGGAATGTCATGTGGGATCAGTGGTTCATGGCGATTTTTTGCACTATGTCTTTCACATGTCCGACACTTTTTAGTAAGGATGGTTATGTCTTTGGACATTCCAGGCCAATACACTGATTGCCTTGCTCTTGCTTTGGTCTTTTCTATACCCAAATGAACAGAGTGTAATTTGGTGAGTACCAAATTCCTTAACAAAGGTGGTACAACAATTCTATCATTGAGTATGACAAAGTTGTCCTCAACAAATAGATCATTTCTGACTTGCCAGTATTGTTGTGCTTCTGCCACAACTTGTTTCTTGAAGTTAGGCCAACCATTTTGGTAGTACTGCATTACAGCTGACAAACCTGCATCATTTTCTGTTTCTCGAATTAAAGCAAGTCGTAGATTATGACTCAGAGGTATATATTTGGTTACCTCATGCACAACTTCGACCATTTCTGGGTGGTAATAACTATTTGCACCACTAGGTGCAAATTGATGTGGTTATTATATTTGCACCAGTTGATGGTCCCTCTAACCCGACAAAGTCTATTTGGACCAGTGGGGCAGTGCAAATATTATCAAAGTTACAATTTGCACCAAGGGTGCGAACAAGGGAACGTACACTATTCGCACCAAGTCACAACTGCCTACACAGTCCATAATGAAACACTGTGTTATTGTTTTGTCCTGCCGTCTGCCGCCGGCAATTGAACACGGAATTTTCGAGCGTTTTAGTTAGTTTTCTTTAAAAGTATCCCTTTTGAATTTGCTTTCACAATGCATTTTTACACAGCCGGATTACTCTTGGTGGTAGAAGAAAGCGTTGACTTTTGCAACAATGCTCTTGTGCGCGGGAATACCCAGAATAGCGTCATCAGTGACAAAACTATCAGCATTTCCAGTTTCATATAGTTTATGTTTTATGAAAATTAGCATTGGCTGTGTAAAGAACAAGTACCAGTATTAGCACAAAATTAATTTTGTGTTTTTCTTTTCTGCTTGTTTAATTTTTGTGTCAATACCTCCATCAATTATAAAAGTAATTTTTAAAGATAGCCTACACTTTTTTAATGTCGCTCGCGTGGGTCAAACTCTGGGAAAGACAAGTGCGGACTGTCAAATTTAACTTCCCGCGAAAACCAGTTTGTATGAGTTCTGTATGCATTTCCCATAAGTTTGACGTATGCACAAATACGGAATGTATGTGGTCCGTAAGTCGTTGTACAAACATGTATGTGCAACTTTATGTAGGGAGCGACGATTTCGCGTACGTTACACATACAGATTCGTACATACATAGATTTCATGTATGTGTAGACGTACGCTGCATACAGAGCATCATGTACAATCCTCATGCATGAGTACAACTCTACCGAGCTGCTCCCGTAAAGGTTGCATGAATGACTGTACACACATACGATTGGACATGTGGTCACGTACGTGGTGCAGCGGTGCTCACATACAAGCCCCGTACGGCACCGTACATACGTAAATGATTGTATAAAGTTATGTATGTGCAGACCGAGGAGCTTCCGTACGGGCTTCATAGACGACTGTACACACATACGATTGGACATGTGGTCACGTACGTGGTGCAGCGGTGCTCACATACAAGCCCCGTACGGCACCGTACATACGTAAATGATTGTATAAAGTTATGTATGTGCAGACCGAGGAGCTTCCGTACGGGCTTCATAGACGACTGTACACACATACGATTGGACATGTGGTCACGTACGTGGTGCAGCGGTGCTCACATACGAGCCCCGTACGGCACCGTACATACGAAAATGATTGTATAAAGTTATGTATGTGCAGACCGAGGAGCTTCCGTACGGGCTGCATAGACGACTGTACACACATACGATTGGACATGTGGTCACGTACGTGGTGTAGCGATGCTGGCGTACGAACATCGAACGTCACCGTAAAAGCGTATACAGGGTGTTTCCGTACATTTGGGCCAAAAGTATAGGGTGGGTAGAGCATGCATAGACGATCGCATTTTTTGATTCTCCTTGGGCGGCGCAAACGTCAAACAACCTATAGATAATATAGGTTTTTGTAATTCGCTCCACCGCCTGGAAGGTAGGCAGCGCATCACGCGCGCGCACAGTACGGGTTGCCTGCACTCCGGCGTTGCAGAACTGCGAGTCGTCTGCGAGTCGTCTGCGCGTCGTCCGCTGCGCTCCATTTTGAGATGCGCCGATGCGACCGCACTGTTAAAAGTTTTCGTCATTTTACAACATATTTTGTGACAATTAATTCATGTTTTGTTTATGACAAATTATCTGTTTATGTGACAACATACTTGTTGAATTTTTTTTTGTCTTTACTGTATGACAAAGAAATTGTCTGCCTATGACAATTGTTTTGTCTGATATATGACAAAACATCTATCTTTTGACAGAAAAATTATCAAAATCGATTGATTTTAGACGAATTTACCATCATAGGCAAATGACAAATAATTTTCAAGCTCATTATGACAAATTTATCATGTTCCACTTTTATCCGGACGATAATTGTCAAATGACAGTCAAAAATTTAACAGTGCGTACCCACACAAACAGTTTCTAATAAAGTATCTGATAGTAAAATTTGATTTAAAAAAAAAGTTGAGCCGCGTCGTCTGCAGGCCGGGGAGCAGCTCGCGCGCCTTTCGCTGCTTTGTGATTGGCTGGCGGCGCGGGACGGCTAGCTACGCGGAAATTCAAACACCGAAGTCTGCTAGCAGCTTTTGTGCTTTGAGACCGAAGAGGGAACACGTATACTTGCACTGCCCCCGACTGGAGGTTCCAACTAGGCTCAGCAAGTAAGGAAATAAATTAATGAATAGTTATAATAAAGGAGGAACGGGGCTAATATTATTATTTTAAATCTGCAGATAGACCAGGACTTCGAATCAAGGTGCTTTGAATTAACCGAATTAACTGCATCCCCTTAATCTATGTTCCGAGGCATTAACATTTCATCCAAAATAAAGGGAAAACTCGTTTTTATAGCCCCATCCCATTAAATTTGTTATCAAGGAGACCCTTTCAACTTGTCTTTGCTGTCTGGTCATTGTCCATTTCTAAATATTTGCATACAGTTGAAATTTTTGCGTTTTAGTACAACAGACTTCAACTTTAGTCATCATGACGTGGAACAGCAACAGCTGTCACCAGGCAGATTTTGTAAGGAGGGAGCTATTAAGGAAAGGTTTAAACATAATAGAAAGCAAAACTCAATTGTTTTTATCTGAAGACAGACCAGAACATTGAATTAATTGCTTCCCCAGAATCTACTTTCTGAGGCGTTAAAATTTCTTTTAAAATACTGGGAAAAGTCGTTTTTGGTCCTACCCCATCAAATTTGTGATCAAGGAGGCCCTTTCAACTTGTCTTTGCTGTCTGATCATTGTCTCTTTCTAAATGATTGCATATAGTTGATTTTTTTGCGTTTTAGTGAAACAGACTTGAACTTAAGTTATCATGAGGCAGAACAGTAATTTAAATATATTATCTTTTATATTTTTCTTCATAAATATATTCCCTTATTTAATCCAGGCGAACATCTAGTCAGGGGCCCTCCTCATCCCCAATGCAACTTCATTAAGGAGTATAGAGGAGACAAGTAATTTTATCTATAATAAGAGTGCAAATAAATTAATTTTATTTCATATGTTGCGATGAGCTGGTCAACTGATTCGAGATAGAGATACAAGATATTTTAAAACAGAGATAACTCACTCATCTAGGGTGCATTTACTTTTGATAATATTTAAATAATTAAAATCTCTATAACAAACTGTTAAAACAAAGAATATTAATAAAGTCATATAGTATTATTATATTACTTTTGTTCTGTCTAAAATTCCAAGCAAGAACAGTTTACATGTTTAGCTCATATGTATTTGGTCTGAAACCGACATACATCCCAACTTTCAGAACCTTTCTCATCAAATTTTCCACAGGAATCATTATCAAGTCATCTGTTTCTTGAACTGGCAAAAGATGCCTAATTACATATCTTGTATCTTTGTGAAATAGCAAGTTCTTCTGCAAAATTTTATACACCCTAACAAGACACAACAGTAATGATTGTCCCGAGGGGTCGACAACTCGCGTTCTCCTGTGTTCCTCGTCAACAGAACTCCGGATGTTCTCCGTGTACTCCGGATGTTCTCCGTGTACTCCGGGTGTTCTCCGTGTACTCCAACCGTTCTCCGTGTACTCCGCCTGTACTCCGTGCACTCCGCTTGAACTTTGTGTACTCCGACTTTTTTCTGAGTACTCCGACTGTTTTCCGAGTACTCCGACTGTTCTCCGACTGTACTCCGACTGTACTCCGACTGCACTCCAAATGTTCTCCGACTGTACTGCGGCATTACTTCGTTCGAATGAATTCAAATTTAGATCGTGGGTGCTGCCGGCGCCAGCGATGCCCTTGGCCGCCAGCATGCAGAGCCTGCGCTTGACCGGCAGGGGTAGGTGCTCGTGGGTGCTGCAGGTGTGGCATGATGCTATACCAAATGCTAAGCATACAGTGGTGGTACACTGACCACGTGATGGATGAACCTCTTACCGATGAGGTACAACAGTCTCGTGGTACCTACCTCCCTCAAAGGGGTATAACAGTCATGTGATGGTTGTAACCCCAGCTCTAAAATAGGCATTTGGGGTATAATTATCACGCGATGGTTATACCCCCAAAGTTGCACCACTGTAGAACCAATGAGGTATTTTACGAATTAGAGGAACAGGAGGAATGTCGTCTGCTCCTGGGCCATCACAAGGCCTCGACCAATCAGAGAAGGGCTCTCTCGACAGGGCCACGAGAGAAGCCCTCTCTGATTGGTCGAGGCTTTGTTACGGTCCGGGAGCAGACGATATTCCTCCTGTTCTTCTAATTCGTAAAATACCTCATTTACAGTACCAATGTACTATATCACTGTGATGCGACTGCGAATAATTTGTAAATACAGCCGTTTTAAAGGGTATAATGATCACGTGAAGGCCATACCCCCCTATGCGTGTTCCTAACACGACATAAACCACCACGTGAAGGCTATACAGTCAAGTGCCCTAATTTCGGACTTGTGCCCTAATTTCGGACAATTTGCAGAGAAGTGCTTATTTCAACCTATCTCGGTCACCTTTTGAGATATTCAAAATCCGGAAACGGCATCGTAAAGTTTGCAGTATAGAGTACCATATTTCGTCAAGTCGGTTGAAGTACCTTTAAAGTTTTAAAGCACACAGGAATTTAAAGTTAAAAAAAGCATATAGAACAAAATTGCTGTTGTGAAATAAGCTCCCCCAAAAACCGGGGCTCATGTAGGTGTGTGCTGCCCCATGGGTGGTTCTTTAACGAATGAATGTATGGTATTTTGGCTACAGAACTACGAAAAATTTATTTTGTAAGTCAAACCGTTTTTTGGTACCGGACGATTTTTGAAAGTGCTACAATTTTCGGCCAAATACATGGAGATTTTTAGAGTGTGTCCTACAGAAATCTTATGAAAATGTTTTTTGTTGCGGATTTAATTCTAAACAAGATTTGTTTTTTAGTTTCCAACGATATCTCTGCTAGTTTAGGAGAAATAGTGTGCTGAAGTTGTTTCCTTTGTAGGGCTATAGACGGTTATAGAGCCTAAACTAGTACAGATATCGTTGCAGACCATAAAAACAAAATTATTTAAAATTAAATTTGCAACTAACAACGTTTCTATAAAATTTCATTCTACAGCGAAACTAGCCATTTAGAGCATGTGTCCGAAGTTGGGGCACTTTCGTCCCTAATTTCGGACACTCTCTCGAAGGCTGTTGTAGCTACACACATTTAGATAGAAGTAGTAAGAAGGCCCCTGAGATGCGGCCGGGTTGCGGGAGCCTCCAGGTTGCGGCCCCCCCCCCTCCCCCCGGGTGTGAGTGCCGGACACGTCAGGACGTGTAACCCAACCTAAGTTGCGGTGGCCTCCAGGTTGCGGCCCCCCCCCCTCCCCCCGGGTGTGAGTGCCGGACACGTCAGGACGTGTAACCCAACCTAAGTTGCGGTGGCCTCCAGGTTGCGGCCCCTCCCTCCCCCCGGGTGCGAGTCGGTTGCGGCTCCCCCTCCGCCATGTTAGGGTACCTAGCGGGTACGTCAGGATGGCCGAGTGGTCTAAGGCAGCAGACTTAAGATCAGCGATTCGCGGGTTCGAATCCCGCTCCTGACATTTTACAGCACTGCTATTTATTCGGTGTCAGGATAGCCAAGTGGGTTCGTGGGTGTGTGGGTTCGAATACCACCCTGACATTATGCACGGATTTTCAAAAACTCGCGCCGTTGCCACCCGCCAAGGGTGGGGGGTGCTCATTGGTTGCTGACGATTTCGCGCCACACTTAGCCTCCAACCCAAAGCCGATCTGGTATTTTGTTTGATTTACTTCCAACGCCATACGACACACCCTGGAAGAAATTCAAAGTCACCACAAGTCACGAAATAAAAATAACAATTTTTCAACACTTAAACATGTATTAAAAACGTTTGAAATAACTAAAACGATTTTGCCGCGAGCCGGGCCGTGGTGAACCGCCGCCGCCATCTATCGGCCAGGTTTGAATCCGTCCGCCGGCAGGGTAAAATGTAGACCAGGTGATAATTCACACAAAATAACACCAATATGTGTAAAATAAAACATTAAAAAATACGCCGAAAGTGTTTCCGACATCCACAATTCATCTCCGTACACGCATCATGAAGAATACTTATTTATAATTTTGAACCGTTAACCGTTTGAATTCGCCAAGCCCTATGATTGGTTACCGCTCCGGGCGAAGTGATTGACGCGCGCTGGAACGTCACTTGTCATCTTGACTTTGTTGCGTGTGGGTGTGTTAAGTGTGTTCACAATATGTCGTCCTCAGACGAGAATATTCGAAGGCTGGACATATCAAGCGACGAGTCGCTGGAAGCCATGGTGAGTATTACGTGATGTCAAAGTGTGCTGTGATATGGAATCGGTTTTAATGTGCTTAAAATCGGAAGGGGCTGAAATGGGAGGGAGGTTAATGGCCGCCATCTTTGAAACCGCGAGAGAGTGCCGGGAACCTGTTGAGCTGATCGCGATGTCTCTTGCAGCTGAATTCTGTGAGATATGGAATCGGTTAAAATGTGCTTAAAATCGGAAGGGGTTGAAATAGGAGGGAGGTTAATGGCCGCCATCTTTGAAACCGCGAGAGAGTGCCGGGAACCTGCAAGCGGATTCAGGGTATCGTTCAGTAGTGTCTTCTCTCTCACTCCTTATGGGTCAACCCCGTGAGTGCAACAAGGACAGAGAGACGAAGTCGGCGCTCGGAATCGCCCTGCTGTTGAGCTGATCGCGATGTCTCTTACAGACGATCTCTGATGCTGCCCCCTGGCCGCAATGGCCAGGGTGGCTCCCGGGCCCGGCCCAGCCCGCCGCCCCCGCCCAGCTCGCTGCGCCCCCGGCCCAGCCCGCCGCCCCCGCCGCCCCCGGCCAGCTCGCTGCGCCCCCGGCCCAGCCCGCAGCCTCCACCGCCCCCGGCCAGCCCGCCGCAGAGCCCGCCGCCGAGCCCCAGGACGCGGCCCAGCCCACAGCCTCCACCGCCCCCGGCCAGCCCGCCGCAGAGCCCGCCGCGCCCCCTGCCAGCTGCCGCGTAAGTGTATGAATGTGTGTGATTCGTCTCAACTTGCCCGACTTTGTCCTAAACTTTGTCGTTTCTTACAGTCTGCGCTCAACCGAGCCCCGCGCCGCGGGCAATGGCGGGGTCGACGATTTATCGGCCCCGTCGCCCGGCCCTACCCCGCCCTTGCCCAGCCCGCCGCAGAGCCCGCCCCGGCCCAGCCCGCAGCCTCCACCGCCCCCGGCCAGCCCGCCGCCGAGCCCGTCCAGGAGGCCGCCCCGGCCGCCCCGGCCCCCGCCAACCCCGCGCCCGGCCCCGCCCGACGTCGCGTAAGTTTATCTCCGGTGTAACTTGAATCAATGTGCTCGACTCTGTCCTAATCCTTGCCGTTTCTTACAGTCCGTCTTTGAGCGACTGGAGCCAGGGCCCCGGAGAGTGTGGCGGGGCCCAAGGGTCGGCGTCGCCGCTCCTCGCCCTCGCCGCGCTGAGCAGGACCCGCCGGCCCCGCCACCCAGGCCGGCAATGACACCGGCTGCCCGCCGTGAGGCAGCCCGGCGCGCTGCGGCGGCCTCGGAGGCCGTGCGCCAGGCGGCCGCGCCTCCCGTGAGTACACTTCACCCTTCTCCAGCTTGTTGCACCGTTTGATACGACTTCTCACTCGCCGTTAATGTTGTTGTAGACCGCTTACGTGAGGCCCCTGGAGGTGCGGCCCCAGGCCGCAGTGCGCCGCCCACGGTGGGCACCACGCCTGGCCACGGTGGCGGAGGAGCCTGCACCGGCCCCAGCCCACCCCACCGCCCGGCCAACCCAGCCCGCCGTCCAGCCCGCCCCCGGCCAGCCCGCCCCCGGCCAGCCCGCCGCCCAGCCCGCCCAGCCCGCCCAGGACGCCCCGTGGGTCCGGCGCCCGACGCGCCCCGCTGTGAGTGTACCTTCATCCCTTCCCCCTCATCCTTCCCTTGACTTCAACTAACACTAGATTTATTTTCTTTGCAGAAACCAACGCCTAAGTAAAGTTTAGGATTTTTTTTTCTAAAAAAAAATTAATTTTGTTTAAAAACTTTTATTTTTCCACTAAAAGTATGATGAAATATCCTTGATTCTCTTGTCATTCACCCACTCTCAGACTTGCACAATTTTTTCGCCTGATGAGCGGCTTTGGTTCAAGTCTTGTTTCACTAGAGTTTCAACATCTGAATTAAATTTTATGAGTGGAAAAGTTGCACACACATTCAGAGAATAGAAAGAAATGAGAATCACAAAGTTTTTATTGGCATGCACAACTTTATCTGGAAAAGTAAAGTTCACAATTTCTTCGCCTGATGAGCGGCTTTGGTTCCAGTCTTGTTTTACTAAAGTTTCAACATCTGAATTAAATTTTATGAGTGGAAAAGTTGCACACACATTCAGAGAATAGAAAGAAATGAGAATCACAAAGTTTTTATTGGCATGCACAACTTTATCTGGAAAAGTAAAGTTCACAATTTCTTCGCCTGATGAGCGGCTTTGGTTCCAGTCTTGTTTTACTAAAGTTTCAACATCTGAATTAAATTTTATGAGTGGAAAAGTTGCACACACATTCAGAGAATAGAAAGAAATGATAATCACAAAGTTTTTATTGGCATGCACAACTTTATCTGGAAAAGTAAAGTTCACAATTTCTTCGCCTGATGAGCGGCTTTGGTTCCAGTCTTGTTTTACTAAAGTTTATGGATAAATCATGAAGTGCACTATTCATATTGATATTCAAAACGAATAAGATTGGTTTTTACTTCCAAGCCAATCTTGGTATACATTTTTTTTTCTTTTTCTTATTTTATATTTTTTTTGTTTTTTTGATTATTTTTTATGACATTTTACTGGTTAATCATAGAGATCAATGTCTTTTTAAGGTAGTCTATGTGGTAGCACAGCAATTCTTGTTTAAGGGACTCCGGAAAAGAAGTGGATACATTGAGAGCATTGTACAGCATTTCATACCATTCTTCCTCACTTAAGTCAGGACTCCGAGTAAAGTCACCACCCCACTTCGGTAAACAGAAATACTTAGCATGATTCATGAGTGCAAAAAAGTTTGCATTGGCTCTCACACACCATGTTTCACAGTCAGATAGGTAAGAGAATATTAAATATTTCATTCTTTGAACAAACTTCCACGTTGACTGTGCAAAATAAATTCGACAGTTGTTTTTCTCAAGACACATCACTGTTGCATTACCAATCTTCTTGAGCGATAAAGTAATAGTTCCAATCTTAAATGGATCGTTGATGGTTTGTCCATTAAAGTGAATCATATTATTCATTTGATCTGAAATCAGTTGTTTGAACTCAGATACAGTAAAGGTGATACATTCCTTGTATGGCTGCTTCACTAAAGCAATGAAAGGGTTGAATTCTTCGATATCTATTCCAACTCTCCAATACTTTGAAGCATTTTTCACCACAGGGAAATCTCGACACATAGACTCGGATGTGGGCTTTACGCCCCAGTTGCCCTGAACAGTGGCAGATTGATTTTCCATTATGACACAACTTTCTCTCTACAACGACAGTGATAGGGTTAAAAATTTGAATCAAGGCACTACTATGTTTTCGCATGTCGTGTACCAGCGGGCGTTACCGCGGAGTCTGTCGACAGAAGCTCCCGTCAGAGCGCGTTGCGCGCGGGGCAACGAGTTTTGGGTTTCACCCGCTAGATGGCGCCATACGTTACGATTCTGCCCGAAACGATCTTAAACCGCCAAAGGTATACCCCGGGGACCCGGACACGGTACTTACGGTGCGGATGGTGAGTCTCGCGCGGGACTCGGCCTTCACCGGGAGGGGCGAACGTCTCTCCTGGGCCGCCCCACGCAATTTTTGTGGTCCTTCGGGTTTATCTCGACGGGACCGATTCAAATAATTTTTGTGGTCCTTCGGGAATTATCTCGATGGGGCCGGGGAAGGGTTATGACGAGTTTTAACATGTCGCCGCTAGGGGGCGTTGTTGTACCATTTCATATTAGTCTATTTTAACGAGTTTTAACATGTCGCCGCTAGGTGGCGTTGTTGTACCATTTCATATTCCATTTTAACGAGTTTTAACATGTCGCCGCTAGGTGGCGCTGTTGTACCATTTCATATTATTCTATTTTAACGAGTTTTAACATGTCGCCGCTAGGTGGCGTTGTTGTACCGTTTCATGTTATTCCATTTTAACGAGTTTTAGCATGTCGCCGCTAGGTGGCGTTGTTGTACCATTTCATATTATTCTATTTTAACGAGTTTTAATATGTCGCCGCTAGGTGGCGTTGTTGTACCATTTCATATTATTCTATTTTAACGAGTTTTAACATGTCGCCGATAGGAGTCGCTCTATCTTGACGAGTTAGCTCTCGCGGCTGATATACAACCACCAAATATAGTAGAGACGCCTGCGCCGCTGGTCCATTGTCCCAGTGAGAAGTGAAAGGCGTTATATTGCGATTATAGAGAAGTGAGAAGTTATCATGGAGTCGTTGATCAAGGAGATCCTGTTGGAGTGGGAGATGGGTGCGTTCTACACGGACGAGTACCTCGCTATGGCGTATACGGAGATGCTCCTTGCCCTCTTGAAGGCTTCCGACGAAGATCGTCGTGATCCCAGGTTAATCCCGTTCCTCCTGGCGGGATACTTGGCCTACAGGCGTCAACACCGTGACGACCGACAGGCTTTGCTGACATACCGCATGGCGTTAGCTATGGTTGGGGGGTCCGTGGACGAGCTTCCGCTCACACCACCACAAGAAGAGCCCCAACCCGGTCCGTCGAGACCCTCCTCTCCCCAACCCGGTCCGTCGAGACCCCCCTCTCCCCAACCCGGTCCGTCGAGACCCCCCTCTCCCCAACCCGGTCCGTCGAGACCCCCCTCTCCCCAACCTGGTCCGTCCAAGAGACGCAGGGAGGAAGTGGAACTCAAGCCCACTTTAGAAGTATTGCAAACACGTGAACGTCATCTCCGACGCTTCAATACTGTGTTCCGCGAGGAAGTCATGCAGATCAGCGGGTTGGGCGACGGCTTGCCTTCCGAGGAGGTCATGGTTGGGCTGTTTGACAGTGCATTGCAGCGTCAACGCGACGCAGTGGGTGCGAAGGATGATGATCGAGTTATTCTCGAAATTGAGAATGCCGAGAATGCGGACAACCCTCTATGGTTAAGTCTCCGCAGGGCAGACCAACTCAGTGGACAGGTTCTTTTGGACAAATTGGGGCGCATTCTTAATTCAAATCAGGCGTTTATGGCACATGGCCAATTCAAGTTGAGCTATATCCACATCCCCACACCCGAGGCGGGAGGAAGAAACAAGAATAGGGTAGCCAACGAAACCACAGAGGCGTGGCTTAAGCGCAAACTGGATGCAAAACAGATTTTCGCACCGGAAAACGAAGAAGACCACATGTGTCTTGCCCGTAGTGTGGCTGTGGTAAAAGCCAGGGGAAAGATGAGTAAGTTTGCTTACCATAGGATGAAAAATCCAAAGTCAGGCGTCCAGAGGGGTGAGGCACTCAAGTTATGTGAACTGGCGGGGATCGATCCTCAACAACCCTGTGGCATTGACGAGGTTCAGAAGCTTCAGGCAGTCTTACCCGACTACCGCCTCTGTATTTTCTCAGACAAAGAGGGGAAGGAGTGCGTGTTCAAAGGTCCGTACGGAGCAGGGAGGACAAATATCTGCCTTTTACACTACCAGGGCCACTTCTACGGCATATTATTCCCCTGTCAGGCATTTGGATACCATTTTATGTGCGAGAAATGCATTACCTTCTTCAATCAGAAAGGGGAACACAGGTGTGAGGGATCGTGCTGGCGCTGCTTCGGCCCCGGTTTACATGACGACCCCTTGAGGCGCTGCGCAGACTGTGGGCATCAATTTGCGGGGGATGAATGCTTTTCCAACCACAAGACGCTCAAACTGGCACGCTCTGATGTGACAAAATGTCAGAAATTCAGGTTTTGTTTCAAATGTGAGAGAAGCTACTCTCTCATGAGGGGTCGTGAACATAAGTGTCATACCGTTTACTGCTCCTACTGTAAAAAGATGGTTGATGAGAATGATCATCTGTGCTACATGCAACGATGGACTGAAAGAGAGAAAAAAGATAAGTGGACGTACGTTACCATTTACTACGACATTGAGACGACTCAGTGTAAACCAGTAGAGGGGAAGCCAGACACGTTTGAGCACAAACCAAACCTGCTCGTATCACAAGCTGTATGCGACAAGTGTGTCAATGTGGCTCAAAACGACCACTTTTGTGCAGCGTGTAAAGCACGACAACATGTCTTCCACAATTTAGATGATCCCAACGTATGTGTCATGGGACAATTTTTCGATTATCTCCAGTCCTTCCCCGCCAAAACAGAAATATTACTGGTAGCGCATAACGCCAAGGCCTTTGACGCCGTGTTCGCCCTGCAGGAGGTGATTGAGCGCAAACTCAAAAATGAACTGATTCTCCAGGGCGCAAAAATACTCTGCATGAAGGTGGGAAACTGGAAATTCATAGACAGCCTCATGTTCCTCCCCATGCCCCTGAGCGCCATGCCACGGTCCTTCGGACTCCATGAACTCAAGAAGGGGTACATGCCTTTCCTGGCGAACAAACCAGAATTCTACACGTATGAGGGGCCTATGCTGGACAAGGAATTTTATTGTTTTTCCGATATGAAGTCCAAAGCAGCAACTGACTTTTCCAAGTGGTACGAAGAGATGGTAGCCAGCGGTTACGTCTTTAATTTCAGACGGGAACTGATCGAGTATTGTATATCGGACGTCACCATCTTACGCCAGGCGTGCACTGCCTTCCGGAAGTTGTTTGAGGAAAAGGCAGGATTCGATCCCATGTTCAACTGCATCACACTAAGTGCGGCATGCATGGCCGCCTTCAGGCGCAATTTCCTTCCCAAAGAAACGATCGGGATCGTGCCTCAGGGTGGATACCACGGGACGGGGAAAACAGAGTGAGATTGCTCTCAAATGGCTTGATTACGAGTCCCACAAACTGGGCAAAGTCATTAAAACCGTTCTCACAGACAGAGAAGTTTCAGTCATGGGTAGAAAAGTGGATGGTTATGTAGAGCTACCACACCCTGACGGTACGGTGGAGAAACGGATCTACCAATTTCATGGTTGCTTTTGGCACCAGTGCCCCACACATTTTCCACCCACCGAAGATGACAATGACAACCGCTACGAGAACACAGTCAGACTAACTGCCCTGTTCCGAAGGAATGGCTTCACCGTCGTAGAAAAGTGGGAGTGTGAATTTAACCTCGAACTGAAGACTGACCCAGACACCATGGCATTCTTTGAGAATCACCCTAGCACCCGTGTGACCCCTCTCAACTTGAGGGATGCCCTGATGGGTGGCCGGACAAGTGCCCTGCGATGGTACCACAAGGCGGACCTCGACAAGGGAGAGAAAATAAAAATGGTAGACGTGGTTTCGGAATATCCCAATGCGAATCTCCGGGCCAAGTACCCCGTCGGCCACCCCGAGATTTTCCTTGCAGGGTGACCCAAAAATGACACCGGTTGAGGAGTGGAACGGGGCTGTCAAATGCACGGTGGTGCCCCCTCGTGACTTGTATCTGCCTGTCCTCCCTTACAAAGCGAATGGACGACTCATGTTTCCCCTCTGCCGTACATGTGTCGAGATGCAGAATCAAGAGATTTGCACCCACGCGGATCCAAAGCAGCGTCAACTCTGCAGTGTATGGTGTGCACCTGAAATCCATCTGGCCATGGAGAAGGGGTACAAAATTGAGACCGTCCACGAAGTGTATCAGTATCCCACGAACCATGAAGTGGAATGGGGAAACTGGGAGGGAAGGGCTGCTGTCGGCCTATGTGCGGTGCTTCATGGCCCTCAAGGCTCAGGCCAGTGGGTGGCCGGCTGATTGCACGTCGGATGAGGCCAAACAAAAATACATGGACGATGTCAAAAAATACGACGGCATCACTATCGATCCAGCCAAAGTGGAGAAAAACCCGGCCCTCAGACAGCTCAGTAAATTAATGCTCAATAGCTTCTGGGGCAAGTTTGGCGAAAAGACAGTGAGATCCAAGACGGATATCGTCTTTGACTACGCTGCCCTCATCAAAATTGTGAGCGACCCTCTCAAAAAAGTCACGGGACTGATTCCCAGAGGAGACGATTGCCTCCAAATTGTTTGGCAGCCCATTCAGGAGACGGACCGCTCTCTCCCGACCTCCTCGCTTATCCATGCGGCTTTCACGACATGTCACGGGCGCCTGCAGCTCTACCACTACTTAGATGTCGTCAAGGAGCGAGCACTTTATCACGATACTGACAGCATATGCTATATCAGTCGCCCCGGCGAGCCAGAGTTGCCCCTCGGTACGCATCTGGGTGATTTGACCGACCAGATCGAGGAGGACTACGGTCCCGGATCTTTCATTACAGAGTTCGTGGCTGGGGGGCCAAAGAACTACGCCTTCAAGGTCGCAGTGGGTGGTGATGTAAAACAGATCAAGGTCTGCATCAAAGTCAGAGGCATCAGCATCAACGCCTCGTGTGACCAGTTGGTCACTTTTGAACAGCTGAAGGCCATGGTGATGGGAGAACAGAAGAAGACCACTGTTCCCATACCCCGCATGATTGCCCGACTGCCCACCTGGCAGATCGTCACTAGGTCGGGGACAAAGAAGTGGCAAGCGGTGAACAGTAAGCGACGTCGAGTAGACGCTGAACGCACGGTACCCCACGGCTACAACGCCTGGGAAATGGAGGACGAGGAGGATCAGGAGATACTCGAGGCCCTGGATCTTCTTATGGACGTCTAAAAATTAGGCAGTGCGCGGGGGAGGAGCAGGCAGGCCCCATGGCGCTTAGGGAGAAGCAGGCTGGCCCTATATAAGAGACACACGCAAACACACATGATCATCAAGATGGATCTTCGATTCCAGCACCCATGTACTGCCCTCGTGGTAGGAGGAACGGGAGCGGGGAAGACATTCTTTATGAAACGATTGATTGAGCAGAGATGCGACATGTTCAACACGTCTTTTGAAACCATCATCTTTTATTACTCAGAATGGCAACCTCTGTATGAGGACTTGAAAAATTCCGTCGACTTTAGACAGGAGTTACCTATGCTCGAGGATCACCCCTCTGGTCAGGGTCCTAAACTTGTCGTTATTGACGATTTTATGGATGAAATAAAGGCGCATCATAAAGAAATTCTTAAATTTTTCATCAAGGGTTCTCACCATAGAAATCTGAGCATATTTTTCCTCAGTCAGTGTCTTTACCCTGAGGGACTCAGACAAATAAGTTTGAACGCCCATTACATAGTTCTCTTTAAAACGAGTAGAGACTTGGCCCAAATACGCACCTTTTGTCTTCAGGTAGACCCTACTCACTGGCGGGCCCTGTTAGAGTCTTACGAGGATGCCACGAGGGACGGGCACACGTATATTCTTTTTGATTTCAAACCGAAACAGCTTGATCACCTTCGTCTGCGTACTCTCATTTTTCCCGAGGAGGCCACAGTGGTGTACATCCCCAAGGGAAAGTATAAAAGAGAGATGAGTGCAGCACTCTGAATCATTCGTTGACGATGGCTCCAGTGGTAAAGAATCACAAGGCCATCCTCCAAGTCCTTCAGACAGCTAAGCCGAACCTGCGCAAAGCTATTATCAAGGAGTCTGACAGAGCTCTCATTTACTCGATTTGCGAAATTTGCGACAACCTGTTGAGCGGAAATATTCCACTCTCGGAGAGTCAAAGAAAAAAACTGAAACGATACCGCGATCAAATTAGATCTCTCGCTCAAAGGGGCCAGGGGTTAAAGGCAAAGAAAGCCGTTGTTCTGCAAAAGGGAGGTGCGTTCCTCCCTCTTCTCCTAAGCATAGCAGCGTCGATTCTTCCTAGTCTTCTAAAATGAATCATGTTAAAAAGATGATTCTCGTTCCACACGAAAGTGTGGCTAGACTAAATGACCCAACACCGTCCACAACAGTAACACAACTCAATACTCTGGACAGTGAGATGGAAAACATTATGCGTAAAAAATATGCTGACGATTCTCTGAAATGGAAACTGTATAACGAGGCCCTTCAGCGTTACCTTCACTTCAAGGGTGAGCAGACCAAACCGGTTGAGATTTCGATCTCGAGCGTGAATGGTGAGGAAAACGAGACGACGTCAATACGGGAACAACTGGCTGAAGCCCTTCCTAAAACGTATAAAGCCGCTGCATTACGACTTTACGATTATCTGTCTCGTGCTGACTCAAAGGTGACTTGGGATTCCTCGGGTGTCGTGTCCCTCAACAACCAGCCTGTGCCCCACTCCAACATCATTGATTTGATTTCTGATCTCACACGGTCACGTAAAAATTTTGAGCCTATAGGTAAAGAAAATTTTGTGAAGGCTTTGTCCCTGACTAATATTCCATTAGAACTCATTCCCAACGAGAAACGAAGAAACGCCATTATTCTTGCACGGAACCAGGGTGGTGGTGGCGCTGTGGTGCCGATCACTAAACGTCGCGTCTCTAAAACACCCAAGCGACTGACTACGCGTGTAACAAAAAAACATGCCTGGAAATCTTGGGGACGTTTTCCATGATCCTGCACACCCAGCTGCATACGGTACAGCATGGAAACTTTGGAACGCTACGGGAGTATCGAAAGAAAAGACACACCGTTACCTACAGGGTGAGGATGCTTTCACACTTCACAAACCGGCACGCCGTCGATTTCCTCGTAATGTGACTTATGCGGATAATATCGATGAGAGCTGGCAGACGGATTTGACCGATTTTCAGTCTCTGAAAAAAGATAATGATGGGTATTCATTTATTTTGTGCGTCATAGATGTTTTCTCAAAATATGGATGGGCTGTCCCTATGAAAGATAAGAGCGGGACTTCTATTGTGAAGGGTTTTGAAGCGATATTTGAAAAAACGGATCGCAGGCCGACTCGTCTGTTTTCTGACAAGGGAAAAGAATACATGAACAAAACATTTCAGAAATTTCTTAAAGACAATAGCATCACCTACGTTCACACACACAATCCCGACATCAAATGTTCAGTGGTAGAGAGATGGCAGCGCACCATTAAATCAAAATTATTTAAGAGATTCACCTACACTGAAAAATACAGATATGTAGATGGACTGCTTGATGATATTGTGGATGCCTATAACCGTACATATCACCGCTCCATTAAAATGCGTCCTGTAGATGTGACACCCGATAGAGTCCTGGAGGTATATAATAACCTGTACCACAATATGAAACACACAAGTAAGAAAGCAAAGTTTCAAGTGGGCGATTATGTCAGAATCAGTAGAGAAAAACAGACCTTCGAAAAAGGTTACACCTGGAACTGGAGCGAGGAGATTTTTGAGATCGTTCAGGTCATTCCACATACGGTGCCGGTGTACCGGATTCGGGACTTGGATAAGGATCCGATTGAGGGCACGTTTTACGAGCCAGAGCTGCAGAAGGTCACCAAGCCCGAGGCCTTCAAAATCGCATATATAGTGCGGTCTAAAGGAACAAAGGGCAAACGACAACATCTCGTCCACTGGAGAGGTTATCCTGTAAAGAGTCGCTCTTGGATCTTCGAGAAAGACATCGTATAAACCATGGATTTTTACGTCTTCCTGCCTAGTAATGCTAGTCCTGAAGTGTATCCAGACAACACGACGTCCCACTTTAAGACAGAATTGGCTCAGCGCATGGAACTTTACGGTCGTTGGCAGGTAGCACTGATCGAGATGCACTACCCCAACACTATAGAACCCGTAGTGCAGGGTGATAACGAAATAACAATAATGTCGGATACATTTGTTGATACCGTTTCCGTACGCCCTGGTTCATTTAGTACAACAAACGCCTTTGTCATAGGCATAGAGGACGCTTTGAAAGTCATGAAAGAAAGTAATGAGATACAGTATTTCTCACTCCTCCCCGACCAGCGTTGTAAGTTCATGCCACTTACTGCACATGACAACACGAAAGTTCATTTCTCCCCCCGCCTTGCCCTCCAGCTCGGTCTCGCCCACGCTGGTCCGTACCCTGCCAATGAGGAAATTTTGGGTGTAAAGCCTGTGGATATAAGTTTGGGAATTCCCTCACAAATGTTTATTTACATGGATGTGCTAGAGGAACAAATCGTTGGTCATTCACGCGCCCCGCTGCTCCGCACCGTCTCCGTCGACACAAAGGCACAGTTCGGCAGCATGACCGTCGTGCACTTCGATCCCCCCATTTACTTTGATCTGAAAACCAAATCGTTCGACACGGTCCAAATAGATATAAGGGACCACGCGGGGCGATATGTACCATTTGAATTCGGAACGTCGACCTTGCTGGTTCACTTTCGGCGGCTGTCATGAAGTATCAAGACCACGTGACGCAGTACTACCTCCGGCAGGCCGGGGGTGGTCAGTACTATTCCGGTACCACGTACCAAAAGGGTTATGGCGTCGGCTCGTGGTTAGGTGGGCTCTTCCGGTCGGTTCTACCCCTTCTCAAAAGCGGCGCTGTCGCGGTAGGGAAGGAGGCTGCCCGGGCCGGTGCCCACGTCCTTGCTGATGTGGCGAGTGGAGACAATATCCGGGCGAGTGCTAAGAGACATGGCGGTGAAGCCGTAGAAAACCTAAAACGAAAGCTGGAAAAGTAAAATGAAGGGATCCGGTGCTATAAAAAGACGACGCGTATCGCGACAGCCTCATTCTGTCCGTAAGCGTCAAGGGATACACGACTGCCTTTCCTAATGGCTCTCATGCACAGTTCATCGTCCGAAGCTCTGCCTACAGAGCTGGACCTTTGGATTACTTATCTCACACAGTTGGCTCAAGAAAAAAGCACTGTGCAAGTTTTCAATCCTCTAGCTAATTTTGATTCCTCAAATACGATAGAACTGGAAGTCCCCGGGGTGGGATATTCCTATCTTGACCTGCCTCACATGATGCTGTACACCAAACAAAAAATTGTGAACGCCGACGGCTCAGATATTACCGCTGCTGATAACAGCGACGCAACATTGGTCAATTATGGGTTTTCACGCTCAATGGTCTCAGGTGGACGTGAGCATCAATGGGACGGTCATTTCACAGTCAACTTTGACTTACCCCTATCGCGCGTTCATTGAAACCAAACTAAATTATGACAAAGCTGCCAAAGACACTCACCTACAGCAGCGTATGTGGTATGAAGACAGCCCGGGACATTTGGACTCGTTGAATGGGGAAGAAAACCTTGGGCTCGCTGCGCGTCGCTCACGCACTCGCCAGAGCCGTGTTTTTGAGATGATGGGGCCTCTCCACTTAGATTTGTGTAATGTAGATAAACTCTTGCTCAATAACTGTTCGTTGAGAATCAAACTGACCCGCAACCGAGATTCTTTCGCCCTTATGAGTACGAAAGCTTCCGAAAAGATTAAACTGTTAGACGTAAAACTCTTTGTACGCAGAGTCACAATTTCACCCTCCGTTTTGCTCGCCCATGCTCAAGCGTTAGAAAAATCTCCTGCAAAGTATCCTGTCAATAGAATTGACATTAAAACGGTCACAATCACACAGGGCCTACGAGATAAAACGATTGATAACCTGTTTCTGAATAGTTTACCTCAAAGAGTTATAATCGGTTTTGTCGACAATCGTGCTTTTAATGGGGACTACACCCGTAACCCCTTTAATTTTCAGCACTTTAATCTGAACTATATTCAGATGCATGTCGATGGAGACCCTGTACCAGCACAGCCTCTCACGCCAGACTTTTCAAATGATCTGTACATGGAGTGCTACAACACACTTTTTAGTGGAACAGGTATCCATTGGAAAGACGAGGGAAACAATATAAGTTGGAGTGCTTACCCTAAAGGCAGTACTCTGTTTGCGTTCGACCTCTCTCCTGATTGGTCTGCTAACCAGCCTCACTGGAATCTGCAGAGACAAGGTACATTAAGACTGGATCTTCGATTCGCTGCTCCTCTTGCCCAACCCATAAATTGTATCATTTACGCAGAGTTTCAAAATCTTATTGAAATTGACAAAAATAGGAACGTCATTGTGGACTTTAGTATTTGAAGATGGATGGACTAACGCTCGACACATTGATGAGGAGGGATAAGCACGTCGCTCCTCTGTTTGAGGGAGTATATGCAGCCAATACCCTACCCCGAAAACTCGAAAAATGTCCCGCTCTTCTCATTTGCAATACGGACCCTATAACAAAACCGGGATCTCATTGGGTTGCTTTTTACATCGATAAACACGGTGTGGGTGAATATTGGGACTCGTACGGTATGCCGCCACTTGTCTCACATCACAAAAAATTTCTACAGAGACACTGTAAGAAATGGACGTATAACCATACGTGTTTACAAGCAGTCGACTCGAGTGTATGCGGGGAATACTGCGTACTCTATTTAGTTCATAGAGCACATGGTTATTCGCTTCACTCGTTTATTCGTAAGCTTTTCAAGTCCGACCCTGTTAAAAATGATGAAGTAGTGCGTCAGCTTTTTAAAAGAATGTTTGGTCGAAAAAGGAGTTGCGTCATTCCCTCGTCCACCGCACAGAGGTGTTGTGCGCGGAGACACTAGCTCTCGCGGCTAATCTATCTACCCCTACTAAGATCACTTTGCAAGACGTCTGCGAGACACTTAGTAAATCTCCGAGATGCCTTATCGTATCGAGTCGATCGACCCCACCATTCGATCCGGCTTTTTCTCAAATTCACGGGAAAACTAGCCATTTTTCAATCAAAATTCACTATCAGCATCAAATTCATCAAAAATTCATCAAAAACACGGTTTTTCCCCATTTGCTCGAAAACCAGATTTTGCGCCGCAAAAAGTATAAAACCAAAGTTGTAGATCTCATCGAGACGCGTCGACCTGATATCGCGGTTTTTCCGAAATTTCCTCAGGGGCCGCACCAGGACCGTTCAAAGGGGCCAAATTGGGTCAAAATTCAACATTTTTCCAATATAGGCATGCGGCACCTCCCCGAAACCGCCAGGGGGCGAGAAAAACGTTGCAGATGACCATTACCGTCGGTCGGGGCGCTGGTACGAGTAACGACAAAGGGTACACTGTAAAAAAATGTGTCCAAAATCATGAATTTCTCAATTTCACCCGATCGGGACGTTACGCACATCGTTGGATCCGTCTCGACGAGCCCGGTTCAGTGGTGCAAAGCGTTTTTTCGAAAAATCGAAATGTACACTGTCAAAAAATGGAAAAAATGACTCAATTTTCAAATTTCGACTACCCCGTCGACCCGCACATCATTAGAAGCGTCTCGACGCCCCCGATTCAATAGTGCTAAGCAATTTTCGAAAAATCAAAGGGTACACTGTCAAAAAATGGGAAAAATGACTCAATTTTCAAATTTCGACTACCCCGTCGACCCGCACATCATTAGAAGCGTCTCGACGAGCCCGATTCAATGGTGCAAAGCGTTTTTCGAAAAATCCAAAGATACACTGTCAAAAAATGGATGAAACGAACAATTTTCAAATTTCGACCACCCCGTCGACCCGCACATCATTAGAAGCGTCTCGACGAGCCCAATTCAATGGTGCCAAGCGTTTTTCGAAAAATCAACATTTACACTGTCAAAAAATGGAAAAAACGACTCAATTTTCAAATTTCGACCACCCCGTCGACCCGCACATCATTAGAAGCGTCTCGACGAGCCCGATTCAATGGTGCAAAGCGTTTTTCGAAAAATCCAAAGGTACACTGTCAAAAAATGGATAAAACGACTCAATTTTCAAATTTCGACCACCCCGTCGACCCGCACATCATTAGAAGCGTCTCGACGAGCCCGATTCAATGGTGCAAAGCGTTTTTCGAAAAATCCAAAGGTACACTGTCAAAAAATGGATAAAACGACTCAATTTTCAAATTTCGACCACCCCGTCGACCCGCACATCATTAGATGCGTCTCGACGAGCCCAATTCAGTGGTGCAAAGCATTTTCCGTGAAAAACAGATCGTACACCGTCAAAAAGTGAAAAATATGAACTTTTTTTACCTTTTTCATGTTCAGCCGACCCGTACCTTCCCAGAATCATAGTTTCGTCTCCATTTCAGAACCATTGACTATTTTGGCCTTATTTTCAGTTTCCGCTGTCAAATAGTGATAAATATCAACTTTTTCAACTTTTTCGAGTTCAGCCGACCCGTACCTCCCCAGAATCGTCGTTTCGTCTCCATTTCAGTATTTTCGACCAATTTGGCCTCATTTTCAATAAATACTGTTATAGAGGAAAAAAAAGATCAACTTTTATCGACTTTTTTGACTTCACTCGACCCGCACCTTCCTAGAATCGTCTTTTCGTGACTATTTCCGTTCCAACCTCTGTTGTGGCGTCAGTTTCATATTTCTCCATCAACATCGGTCAAACTCAAACAAAACACGACTTTTTCGACCTAAACCATCCCGCATGTCTCCAGAATCGTGTTTCAAGCCCAAATCCGTGCTTGCTACCATTTTCGCTGAAAGTTTACCCCTCTACTATTTAAAAGAGGCCAGTATTAAATACAACTTTAACAATTTTCACCCTCTACCACCTTTAGCTAATCAAGGGGGTAAAAAGAAACTTTGGCGAGCGCAGCGAGCCCGTAAGCGCCGCAGGCCTAGCTGCTCCCGCCACCGCCGTGCCCGGCCGGCGCTTCCCCCGCAAGACGGGCCTGCGTGCCGAGGGCAAGGGGTTAAAAAAAATGTTGAAAAAATGAATAAATACATAAAAATGGTGCAAGCCTTGAGCGCCAGTAGGCCGTGACGGCGGTGTGGACGGGAGTCGACGCCCAGTCTGGCGCGTTAGCGCCAGGCGGGCGGCGCGACCGTCCCACCGCCGTCCAACGGCCTGATGGCGCTCAAGGCTCGCGCCATTTTTATGTATTTATCCATTTTTTCAACATTTTTTTTCAACCCCTTGCCCCGGCGCGCTTTTGGCCCGTCTGGGGGGTGCGCCGGCAGGGCCGGCGGGGGCGTGGAGCAGCTAGTATACAACCCTAAAACCATTAGGTGTACCCCCGATTCTGAATCGTACATCACGACCTCCATTATGGCGCACGTCTATTGCGATGTTCAAATGCTCAGAAATGCTGAGGGCCAGTTCATCGTCAAAGAATTTAGTGTGTATCACACACAGTGGGATGTCTGTCAGACTGCAACGTTCCTCCCACCCTATGAGGAATCGCGTATTCCTGAGCGGTATCAGAGGCAAAACAGATTTGTGACACGTAACATTCATGGTTTACCGTGGCATAGCGGGTCCATCCCATATGAATTATGTCACAGAATATTGCATGAACTGACACAGTGTTATGCATTCATCTTTGTGAAAGGAGAACAGAAAAAACAACTGTTGACAACCATTCTAAAGAGAGACTCTGGTATCATTAATATTGAAGCACTTGGTTGTCCTAAACTCGCAACTCTACCCCAGTTGTTTGTGCCATATCATGGTCTTGAACACCATGTTTTTCCCAAGTGCACCTGTTCTGCGCTGAATGCACGTCGTATTGGATTGTGGCATGCGTTTATGATGGCTACTCCATTTGTACAGATCTAAATAAAAAAATTAAAAAAAAATAAAAAAAATAAAAAAAAATAAAAAAATTAAAAAAAATAAAAAAAAATTAAAAAATTAAAAAAAATAATACGGTTTTGTATAGGCCTCCTGGGGATAGGATTTTCCGTTAAAAAAATTCTAACGAGCGTAACAGCATGCCTCCTGGGCGCGCATGGAAATGCTGTAAAATGTCAGGAGCGGGATTCGAACCCGCGAATCGCTGATCTTAAGTCTGCTGCCTTAGACCACTCGGCCATCCTGACGTACCCGCTAGGTACCCTAACATGGCGGAGGGGGAGCCGCAACCTACTCGCACCCGGGGGGGGAGGGGGGCCGCAACCTGGAGGCCACCGCAACTTAGGTTGGGTTACACGTCCTGACGTGTCCGGCACTCGCACCCGGGGGGAGGGGGGGCCGCAACCTGGAGGCGCCCGCAACTTAGGTTGGGTTACACGTCCTGACGTGTC